>CAJUYH010001253.1:1969-21164 GCA_910591685.1 Galerucella tenella | reverse complement strand
ACAGAACTTACTGTACTCACGTGAGAATAACACAGCTGATTCTTTTTATTTTTCTTTTACCTATGGGATACAAAGAATTTCCAATTGCTATATCATTTTTATTATTCATTTTTTTTAAATTCATTTCCAATGAAATTTCACTTTGAATTGTGCTCGTGCGGCTATTGTTGAACGATGCGTATTAACGACGAATAATTATTCGTTATTATTCTATGAAAGTATGTGATTTCATTCTTTTATGTTGAACTAGTTGAATTAATAATGTATACTGCAGTAATATCACACCAATTATTGCATTTCAAAATCGTAAACAGCAAAAATAATAATTCAACAATAAAATAGATAATTTTATTGGAACATTTGCCTAGAATAAGATTGATAAATAATTAAAACAATTGCTTAAATTTTAATATTTTTCATATGCAAATTTAAAAATGACAAATAATTCGATAATTCATATTTGAATTTAAATTTACCGCGCATCTTTTCGCACAGCGTCACAATTGGCCATATTCCGGCGATCTCAATGGCGATTACTCGTTTCGTATGGACCAATCATCAAGCTTACTCGACTCACACACGCTATATGGTGGGGATTCTGGCAGTTGGTCTCTAACTCGCGTAATAGAAAGATATTCGAAAAGTTTTGTGCGTCGTTTGTGTCTATTAACAGGCGATTCTTAAATTTTTCAATAATTCTTTTGCAAAAAAACGAAGATTTAAAGACTAAGTGGAGTCGAGTGAAGTAAACTAGTGGAAAAATACATAGAGAGGACGATTACTTGTTTTGTGTAAAAGAGAATTGATACACAAATAGGTTACTTGAGGTATGGTTCAAGGATGTATGGTTGTAAGAATAATTTTGGGCTGTAAAGCAAGCGAACGAAGGAACAAAAGAATTAAGACGAACATGAGGGAGAAAGGGAGATAGTTAAATATTGAAAGTGTATCATTGAATATCTATATTTTCATTGTACCTGAGATGTATCGTACCGGCCGGCAAAAACAACCGGCCTCGTTCCTCGATTTTCTCCCGTTACTCTCATGTGACTATTGAGTTTATAAAACCACATCGATTCCATGGCCTCATAAACGTTCGAAATTTTTGTTTTGATTGCCGCACACTGCCTTCTCCACACACACACACACACACACACGCACACGTCCATTTCATCATATTATTTTTCTCATCGCATGAATTTACGTATATTTGTCGGTTTAATACGTCATTGGGACAATGATGTGCAAAAATTTCTCAAGATTACAATACGATGATTATTATTAAGCGTTGTGGAACGACATGGGTTGTGAATGAGAGTGCGAATATGAAGAAAAATTAATTTTCAGAATGTTGTTACGTAGGTAAAACACCGGTAAAGAGAAGTTGTTTGTGTGTTTCTAGAACTTGCCTTTTCGCCCACTTCCTGCAAATGGAATTCATATTGTGTGTCGTTATGAGCAACATCGAGCGCATGCACACCAAAACGAAAAAGAAAAAGAAAGCGAATTGCCTACAACTTTTATCCCTTCTTTCGCATTTTTTTTCTCGCTCTATACTTTGCATATTTCTCTCTATCTCTTTGACTTTGTATATGTCTGTCATTGGTATATCATATATATATATATATATATATATATATATATATGCTATGTATATTAATTTCCATTTTTAATTTTATTTATGACTTTGACATTTACATCACCATTGATAGACTGTGACAACTTTTCTGCATTATTTCTTAATAATATATTGAGAGTTTATTTGTTGAATGGCTGTCAATTCCTCGAAAAATTCTATGCCATTTTATTGCGGCCTCTTTTGTTTTTATTTAATCATCAATTTGGCCGCATCAGTGATAAGTAAAAATAAATTTTTTGTTTCTCCTTATCTTCGTCGGGTATATATTTGAGCATTGAACTTGGAGCAAGCAATGATCTCATTATGAGATCTCTCTCACTCTGAGTCAATGTTTATAATTAGAATTTACCAGTTTTCTCAGCATCACATACGTGTGTATGTGTATATATTTGTGTCTGTGAAATGAATTAGGCAATCGCGACATACGAGAATTTGTCGTATTATTAAATGAAGTATTGTATTTTTGTCTATTGGATCTATTAATATTCTCCAAATAATTATTTAAACTGTACCGTTTCAAAATACAATAGATTGAGAAACAATTATAAATCAATGCCAAATAGAATTGCTTATCTCTCCATAGGTTTTATAGTTATTCTTGATAAGGCGAACATTTATTGCATTAACGCGATTGGATAAGAAAACTGTATAAATTCAAACACATACATGCTATGTATACGGACTTGTCGAGTGAATTCATTTATTTATTTATTTTTTCAATAATACTGCCTACTTACTTGCCATGACATCGTTCCTCTATCACATTGTGTGCGTGAACATATTCGTCGTATATATAAATGAAGATAAAATTGTAGGAGCACCAACGGCGGGAGAGACATGCGCCGATGTTTAAAATTAACTCTGGCCCCGAAACAAGTGAACATGAGAAAGAGACAAAATACGCATCTATACGCAGCAATGTATGACAGTGACAGAAAGTCTCACACCTCCATTGGTGTAAAAAAAATCCAAGTTTATGTATATATAGATACACAGAAATATCTAAAAGGGGAGGAGAAGAGATGGAGATAGAGTGAACGAGGAAGGGAGTGGTGGAGAAGTTGGAAAAAGAGTATGACACGTGTGTGGATCGTTTTTTTTTTCTTCCTACATTGTATATCAAACGACATTGTATATACGTCCTTTTATTCACCTCTATCATATTTACACATAATTGAAATATATTCAAGGCATCATTCAACTCGGCAAATATCATTTTATCAACATTGATCGATAAGAATAGCTTGAAAAAAAAAGTGAAGAAAAAAATTATCCAAGTGCCTTCAATACGCATTTATACATTGTCAATCACTAATGTGCTTATTAATTTTCAAATATATATTTTCATTATGCTATTTATTTCAATATGATCATAGAACGCATTATGAATGGTGAGGATCAATGCACTGAATGTAAAAGGAGAAGTCACGACCTACACCAAAGCAATTGCAAGCTAGTGCAGTAGAGCTCCATCTATCCTGCATGACGTGCCTGCAACGCCCATTCCTCATGGTAACACCGTTGCTCATGCGCGCATCCGTCGATTGCCCCGGCATCCTCGTCAGCCTCCACCACCACCACCTCCTTTTGCGACTTTGTCTCTCTCTCACTCACTCTCTGTTTCTCTTTTATTCCTATGTTCCGTTTAAAATCTCGTCCTAGCCGGGTGTACTTGTGTGCCATCGTCGCCGCACTCGTTGGCAAACTTCCCAAGTGCATCCCCCAAACGCATTCCCGACGACACATTCGTTTTTGAGACCCTTTTGCTTTTGATAATATACTGGCGGTGCTCTTGCTCTATTTTATATTAGAATCTTGCTACATCTCGTCTGTCTATATATATATATATATATATTCGTTTTTTTTTTCATTTTTTAAACCAAATGGATTGACTTGAGTTAATCGTGCAACTAAATTGATCAAGTGCGTGGGGTACTTTATTTCTTCTACTTCATTTTCTATTCTACTATCTATCATTGATCGTAAAAGCCCCTACACATATGTTACCTTTCTATTTCAAGTAATCGTTCATTTGAAATAAAATATAGAGAGAGAGAGAGGAGGCGGAGGAGATGAGCGAAAAAAGATTTTGTGATGAGTGCTTGGGGAAAAAAAGATGAAAATTGACTGCAGATAATAGACGTTCTAATGCATCGTTTTTTTTTTTACTTCAATTGCAGAGTTACATCAGAATGAACTGATAGCTGAACCGGAGAATGTAGGTGATAGTGAAGACTCTGACGACGAGTGGAATTACTATAAAGTCGATCCGAATAAAGAGAAAGACAATAAGGGCAGTGAGTCTTCGGAGCTCAAAGTACAATCGGAGACAGTTGATGAAAAATTATTGAACAAAGAGGAATCCGAATTGCAACCGGAGGAAATTTTTGTGAGTGAAAAAGAACAGCAGCAACAATTGGAAGACAACGAAATCGATTCCTGTAGTGATAGCGGTGCTGAGAGTGAACGAGAAGTTTTCTCGAACGAGCTTATTAACACAGAGGTGAGTTTTATCTATGATTAAGATAAATGTAATATGTCAATTTTTAATACTGTTGGAAATTTTTCTTTTCAGATAAGCGAGGAAAAGCTTGAAGAAATCGTAACGGCACAAGCTGCCATTGATAATCCAGACGATATGGACTTCCAATTGAATCCAAATGCTGCTGAATTCGTTCCCGTTTCCCCAATAATTCCATCTCATCTGATCGATCGGCCGATATCCGGTTCACCCTTAAAGCAAACACCAATAATGGATGATATTCGTCTGCCTAGTCCTAAAGAATTCACAGAGGAGGCGAATCATCGACCCCATGAAGTTGAAGGCAAAGAAGATATGATGAATTCATCAAATGGTGAATTTCTCAATAGCAATGATGGCGTTGAATTTGTTGACAAGCAAAAATTACCATTTAATTTGGATGAATCAGAAATATCATCAACACGTGCGGAATTTGGTGATGAATCTACAGCGAGTTTTCTTACCACAACGGATTATCTCAAAAATGACGGTATGGACGGATCATTCACTGATTCGTATGCCGCTACTTGTGACAATGAGTCGATGATGATGTCTTTTGGTCCAGGTACGTTCAATCCATTGAGCAATCCCGTCGATTTAAATGCCGTTCATGATTTGAGTGATACTGATTTGTGCGATCAAGATGATCTAAATTCACCAAAAGAATCACAACAAACCGGCTGGGAAAAAGATATTAATAATTTTATCAAAGAAGAGCAACGTGAAGTGCATTCACCAGATGTTCATCCTGAATTAGTTGATCTTATGTCACCTGAATCTGATCAACCACCGCATTCAGTTGCATTCCCTGACGATCATGGTAATGATTTATTAAGCACATCGTCACCAATGCCGGAAAACAATCACCATGTTGATGAACTTCATGAGGAGGTAAAAAGCGTTACGTCTGAAGTTGCCGCGATGAATTTAAAGAATGAACAATTGTCCGTAGCTCAGTGTGAGAAAGAATTAGATACCTCAGAGGTATTTCAAGCCAATGATAATACTGAAACAGTGGCAAATCCACATGAACACCAGACACAAACCGATAACCTCTTATTGTCTGCATCACAACCGTCTACTACACTTATGGACGTAGACGATTATTCATCATCAGGACTTCATTCTAATTCGTCATTGGAACATTGTTCCGAAGAGACTGTTGAAATATCATCGCCCAAACCGGACGAAATTCAACAGCAATATCATGCTAATGACTTAATGTCAAGTGATAATGTCGAATCGTTTTCTCCTGTACCTAACGTAGAAGTCGAGAAAGTTGATGTTCCCCAAGATTCATCTACGCCACACACGGAAATGTTTGAAAATCCACTGGATAATAATTTTACATTGGATCCAACAGATCAATTATCGTTCGCACCGGTGGAGGATACTGAAGAAGAAGATAAAATTAAATTTGAAGACGATGACGGGCCTATTTGTTCTCAATTTGACCCACCAACTGGCGATCCATTTTCACGTTCACTCAGTCCTATGCCAGAACCACACGAGAAACACGAGGCAGCTGAAGAGGTCAATTCTCCAGTTGCGCAACCGCAAGCTCCTGTTATGGAAGTGAAACTATCCGAATCACTTCAAGAATTTACCGGCCTCGAAAATGAATTAACTCCGTTGACAAATGGGAACGCAACTGAAGCAGAGATTCAAACCCCAGAAATTGAAATTTGTGAGCCAATTGTCGATGAAAAATGCATAGAACCGCAAGAGAATGTGGCAGCAACACTCTCAGTTACTGATGAAATTGTGGAACCTACAATTGACGAAACTGTTGTAGCTCCAGAGGAAACTGCAATAGCTGGTGCAGTTGCTGCGGCTGCTACAGTAGCTGTAGTAGCTGGAGCTATTGTAAATGAAACCGTTGCTACAAAACCCAAAGCTGCCACTAAATCACCATTAAAGACTGCTACAAAAACTGCTACAACGAAATCAACTAATAAACTATCACCAACATCGCCAACGAAAACATTAAGTGGTACTCCATCTCGTCCAGCATCGTCACCAATTACAAGAAAAGCACCAACTAGCACTGCTGCACGTGCAAAACCCACAGAAGCTGCACCTAAAACTTCACCAAGTGCGACTAAATCACCAAAAACCACAGCCAAACCACCACTACGGGCGCGTCCAGCTCCAAAAACATCGACGACAACTGTCAAATCGTCATCAGCAAGTGTTGAAAAAAAGTCGATTGGTGCAGTCACAACGAATGGTGAGGCGAAACCAACGCAGACCAAACCAGCACCAAAACCCAAAACCACAGCCAATACTGGCGTGACTTCAAAACCCCTAGTCAAGTCTACAATGACTTCTGCTCGTTCTACCACAGTTCCGACAACAAAATCAAAGCCCTCCATTGGTTCTACTACTTCAAGAGTTGGAACAAAAACTTCCACTACTGCTGCATCAACAATTGGTGGTACTGCCCGACCTAAAACTGCGCCCGCAACATTGGGAGTGACCAAAAGCCGTGTACAAAGCGTACAAAAGTCACCTGTGGTTGATAAACAAATTAAGGAAACGGCGAATAAACAAATATCATCAAGTCGCACGAGCACAACAACATCAGCAACGAGAACAAGTCGCACATCTAATTCGTCGACAACTACAAGTGTTACATCAACAACTGCTAGTGTAAAACGCACAACAGCAACTGTACCAGCAAAAAAACCTCCGCCAATCACGCGGATGGGTGCAAAAAGCGCTACAGCAATTTCAAAAACCACTGTGAAAAACAGTAATGCCAAGACAAAAATGTCTAATGGTGTATGCGATATTAAAGAAACTACAGTAATTTCAATGGCAGCAACAACAACAACTATGACAACGATAACGAACGAACAAGATATACCGCAAAAGGATACCTCACCAGTTGAACAAACGACTGATAATCAGCTGTTGATCACTGCAGATTGAACAAAATTGTTAAGTGGGCGGCGATTAAAAAAATAATCGCTAAGACTTTTTTTTATGCAACGAGATAATAGTTGGAAGACGATTGTCCACAGCTTTTTATTTGCACCCTGAGACTTCCTCATTAGTTTTTCTTCGTCCTTTCTTTTTTTTTATTTTTTTTTAATTGCTATTATTTCTATTCATGCGTTCTCTCTCGTTCATCAATTATTACTATTATTATTATTATTATTATTATTATTATTATAAAGTAAATGGATTATTCGCTCATTTATTCGATTTTACAGCATAACAATTATATGACTTGGATTTTAAATATTGAAGACGATAATGGGGGTAGAACACAAATAAAGATATGAAGAGTAGGCGTTAATTATTTAGCTTGCTTTTTTCGATTGCTTCAGTGTGCCGCGCACCCAAGGATGACAGGGGGGGGGGTTGAGCAAATTAGAGATTAAGCGTAAAAGAATAGAAGGAGAGAACGAGAGAGACAGAGTGTGTGTATGTGTGTGATAATGTATGGATGAATGATTGCGTGTGAGAAAAACGCTTGATAATTTTGTTGTGTAAATAATCCACTATGTTTGAATTAATTATTGTAATAGTACATTCAAAAAGCAGATGAGAAAACACAAATATTCAAAAAAAAAAAAATAATAATAATAATATTTCGCGCAAAATTAAGAATTCAATTTATTTATTATGGTGCTCGCTATTTTGGGTTCTATCATTTGCATTTGTGTTTTTTTTTTTTTTTTGTGGGAGGAATTTTTATTTATCGAGTGGGAACCCAGGAGGTTTTATCAATTGACGTAAATTACCATCTAATACAATAACGCAAAAAGAAACAAAAATAAAAGAATTGAATTTTTAAGACAACTTATAATACAGACAGTAGAAATTTTCTTTTTTAATATTTTTAATTTTATAACTACATTATACATATATATATATATATGTATGTATGTATATTACAAAATAATTATATGATCATTGTACTTTATTAATGAGAAGACAAAAATAATTACATACATAAGAAACAAGAGAACAAAGTTAACGTAACAATAAAAAGAAGCAAGACAAAAAAAAAGAGAACCAACAGCAGTGAAATATGATGAGGTGACAAAGGAAGAATTGAGTAAAAAATGAACTTGTAGTTTATCCTCATAATCTTACGTATTATATCTTGTGTACAGCACTATTTCTTTTTTTTTTTATTTAATGTGATACCTTATTATTATTAAAATGAATTGGAAACAGTATAAAATAAAGTTTATAAAAAAAGTAAAGATGAAAATGAATGGGAAAGTAGCGGCGATGAGAGTAAAAGTTATATTCAAGTGCAACAATTTCAAGCGTTAAAAAAACATTTATTCACCGGTAAAAATTTTCATTATTCAATTCAATATTCATACATCATCAATTTAATATAAAAATAATTACATATGAATTTTTAAATCCTCTTGTAGTGGCGAACGGCTTTGACTCCGTGCTTTTTCTCTGACAAATGCTAAGCAAAAAGACAAAACAAAATAAATTATTCAATCTTATAGAGAGTCTTTGATCATGGGTCTTTGACTCCACCTCATCAATCCATATTAACCTTAGCAGTCAATAATATTAAACCAAAAATGTTTATTTATATATTATATAAAGATATTTGTGTTTATTTATACTTACAACGGTTATGCCGCTGTCAGCGAATTCGTAAACGCGCACAGACTGGTTGCCATCAGGAAGATCAGAAACAGTTGTAAATTTATTACCATCCCGGGTTGTCACGCTCTGCGGAAAAAAAAAATATTGTTCTTCATAACTGAATACATCCCCCTCACCCCTTTGGGTTATTCTCTACCGGCCCCTTAATAGTTCCAAGTCCTCAAAGAACCATAAATTGGTGAGTCATATGAAGTCATTGGTAATTGAATGGGAAAGAGCAATAAAGCTTCAATTATAGATGATTGACTTTGCAGGTCAGACGGGATGAAGTGGCCAATTTTAACCGGATATGAATGAACAGACGGAGAAAGCAATAAGTAGGATAAAAGTGAAGCGAGTTAGAATAGAAAAAAAATTAATTCTATTTTGCACAAACCTTAAAAACAGCACCATGAGGCATTGTCTCATCGTACGATTCGCCCAAGTGAAATTTGGTCACGGAACTCTTTCCCCCGTTTGTCACAGTGATTGTCCATTGATCGCCAACTTGACCAACATCAAGTACCGGTTTTCCCTGACTGAAAATTTTTGCGGCCTCAGCATTTTCAACACCACCAGCCGTTCTAAGATATTCTTCGATACCCTCGCTCGATACATGCTCGTATTTACCCACAATTTGAACCATATTGAATTGATTTAATTTAATGTGAATGCTAACGTTTGAAATGATGGGAGATGTGTTGATGTGATCAACAGCGATTGAACTGAAGCAGCGAACGACTGTGGTTGGGCTTTTATATAAATGCGAAGTGAGTTGAGGCGGATCCAACGTTGCCGCACACGACTCACCACAATATATTCGATGGAATGATTATGCAACATTTACTATCTGAAGCAGACTGATCCTTATAGATTAATATTTCCCTTGTGGCCCCTCCGCGCATCTCATGTAACATTGCATTGACCATATCAAGAGTCTGCTATATATGTACAACCACTTGCCCCCCCCCCCCCCCTTCCTCTTTTCTTACCCTTTTATTTCTTTTAGTGATGTGTCGTCTCTTAATATAAATATATACAATATGCATTCATTAATCGCTGAAATTCATTTTGTTGTAGGAGAGTACAAGGTTTTTCAACGGGACGTGATAACTGCCAATAAATAGACGAATATCTGATTGTTTAGAAAGGAGGTTCAATGCCCAAAAAAATAAAACTGAATAAATGAATAAATGATTAATTGAAATTGATGAAATATAAACGCGTATGTAAAGATCCCAGATGTGGATATTGTTGCGAGGTTCTCTGATATTACTTTGTTTGATTATTGTATTTTAACAGATAATTCTTGTGCTTTTTGGAATGGAATAAAATCCAATCGTATTGTAAAAATTGTTTAGAGTTCAAAGATCATCCGGCTCGTATATTATCTCAAAATACTCGTAGGAATATTTGTAATCAGATTTGTAGTGTGCGATTGGTCGAATGATTGATAATATAAAAAAATACTTATTCAATATATCCGGTGAGAGATATAATCCGCTTTTCTTCAATTATTTTTAGATTTAAATCGACGTCATATAATAATTATTAATTAAATAATATGTTGGTGTACTTCATAGGAAGTTGAGTTTCTATTAATGACCTGAACTACTAATCTTGTATGAACGATGTTTTACTGAAATTTTTCATCATCTTAATTTGCATTGATACAATTAATGAATGGATTATTTAATGCGTTCAATTGATTCAAATATTGCAAGATGAATTACTGTGTGCGATGAGGGAGAACGCGCACGTCGTTACGATAGTCTGGATTTGGAGTTATGATGCCCCTATTCACTTGAATTATTCGTCCTGATGTCGCGAAACTTCACAGAAGCCTTTTTGAATTGATGACAGTTAATTGAACGTTTGACGGTCACGTGACCTGTACGTTTTGTGTTGAAGAGATGAATGACGTTTATTTTGCCTATTAAAAGGGCCCTTAACCCATTCACTGTATGATAATTCAATCGTACATTTGTCTGTCTATTGTCAAGAATAAAAATAATAATGGTATCATTTATTTATTGTTTATTAAATATAATACTCTCGGTATCATTTTTTAGTTTTGTTTTTTTTTTGTTTCAAGCCAATTCGGAATTTTTATCGTGAATTTACGTAATAACAGTGTGTTGCAGATAGTTAATGGAGTTTGCACCTTTAATCATGTACGATTTAACACGCATCGACTAAAATTGTATGTTAAATTGAATGCAAAATGATATTTAATGTAATTATTGTATCATGCTATGATATTTTTAAGAGACAGTATATATTTCAACAACGATATTTATTTTCACAAATTTCTTAGTGATGTCAACAAACATTGCTCAGGTGTCAATTCATTTGATTATCAATTTATAAAATAAATAAATATAAATTAAATATTGTTTTAAACATGATAGACTTCAATATTCAGTTGCACTATTTACAGAAGTCCATAATTATTATTATTTTTTCATCACACTTAAAGTTTCATTCATTCACATTATAAAAATTAAGTATATATAACGTATGTAATTATTTTTTTCATATCTGTTAAGTACACTAGTGCATTGAATTATTTCTGCGATGGTTTCTCTGTGGTTCTGTGCCATTGTCGTATCTTTTCGTCCATTATTTTTTCTCTTTATTATGATGTTAATTGTTAAACTGTCAACAAATACGACTGAACTTCTCGACAATTTCTCTTTTTCTCATTCATTTTTTTGTTTGATTTTTGGAATTATCGAGCAATTAAAGTTTGCATAAACAGAATAAAAGTGGTATGAATGCACCAATTGCAACGAATACAGGTAACATTATTGACGAATCATCAATTGAATATGGATCAGGCGTTCGTGGTCCACTTGTGTGTCTGGTTTTAACAATTGATTCTTCCTCGTCCTCTTGCATACTTTGATATTCCTCTGGTTCTTGTGGCATCGGCCCCAATTGCGGTACTTCTATAGATAAAATTTAACATTCAATTCAATTATTAACCGTAAACAAAGATATGTTTCATACTGATTATGTCCAATATTTACCATCAATAATTCCTTTAATCACGACAATGGCATTCACTTTGGGATTATCTCGATAGCCCTGATGACAAAAATAACCGACCAATGAAATTATTGAAGCTATTTGTAATTCCCTGCAAATTGATAAAAGACAAAATAAAAATACCTTAATAAACTCCACTCGTATTTTTCCACCAAGAATATCGGATTCCTCGTCATTATATATCAATTTTCCTTTTTGAATTTTGAACGGAATGTGCTCATCATGGGCAACACCTCTTTGTACTTTTTCAAATATATCCAAGTCAGTTACAACTGTGTGATCGCCATTAAGGACAACATCAAACACCTGATAAAAGCAACGAGGAACATATGGGTACAGATAAATGAATGAAATTGAAACGGATTCGACACTATATTCAAATATGAATGTTGATAATACTCACTTTCATATTTGGTGAATTGAAATATACTTCACAGAATTTAAGTATCAAAACATAATCACCGTCCTCGCTGATAGGGATATCATAGCCAAACGTTGAATGATGATAACGTTCTGTTTGATATAATACTTGATCGACTGAATCAACTCTACCAATAATAAGTTGCTTTCCATAATCCGAAGCTGTACCAACTTTTCCCATTAATGGATCTTTCATATATCTTATTCCATAGCTATCTGTGTGCGATTCACCACCTGCATTTATCGCGTATATAACCTCCAGACATGCGACATTATTAATACATACAATGAAAATAAATATTAATGTTGCTAATTGAAAATTACAAATCACCCGGAAATTCATTTTACAAAACATATTATTATTTAAATATGATATTGCGAATATTTTTTCATCACTTATTACTCAATGACGAGAAATTCTGCTCAATGGAAAGAAAAAATATGGAAATTTTTGTATGAGAGTTGTGAATTAATAATTGTTTAATGGAATCAACAGTGAATAACTGTGATATATTACGCCTTTAATAGCTCAATTTATCCCAAGTTTTGCTATAATTTTATGTCATAAATAACTATTTGAAGACGTTGCAGAATTTTTACAGTAAGAATCCACCACGTAGCACTTATGATACGGTGAACACGCCTGCAACGCGCCCAACGTTGGTTGGTTATAGATGACGCCAAAACGGTGGGGATCGAGCGTCAAATTGACACAACATAGGTATATACATATCTAATATATATTTATTTGATAGAATATGCGCGAGTAAAATAACATTTCAAATTATATATAGCAACATGAGAGAAAAATATTGCATTACCAGTCTAATCTTATTTAATACATAACCTTTCCTTATTTTAATATCCACAATGAGCTCAAGCGATATAAGTAATAAATTATAATGATATAAAATATATCGATAATTCGAATAAAATGAAATACATAAAAGAATCATGTCCGATTGTAACCGGCCATACCTGTAACAAATATATGAGGGTTTAAATGAATAATACCAATTCATTCTTCATTCGTCTTGTGAATATATTTTGGACGATGTATAATGTGTCTTTATATCTCATATTCTTCATTGTCCACCTGTCGGTAATAAACATATATATTTAATAGTGTAGTGTAAACAGAAAAAAACGAAAGAAAAAAGAAAAAATATAATTGTGTGATATTAATTTCAAATAATTATTTATATGGCTTAAATTATTGAATATAGAGTATAACAAAACTGTACCGACAATAGACATATGAATATACACTTACACAATAACATTTTGAGGACAAAATAAATAATTACATACAAAGCGCGGGAAAATTTTTTAATTCCAATCCTAGAAGTTACATTGTGCGACATCTCACCGACATAAATATCAAACTTTTCATGCATTCAGTATCATCTAAGAATAAAGATTCATCATACTAACTAAATAACAGAGAATTACAAGGTATATAATATTTTTAAAATCATTTCACTTCTGCAGTATCGCTATTGAATAATTTTAATTCCTCAAGTACAATTCACCGTTGCATTTTATAAAAATATGTATTTTGTGTATGATATGGCGCGAAAATGAATATACAGCAGATAAAAGAAGATTCCTATGTATACATAGAGAGAGAGAGAGACGATTGATACATATGAAAATTCTATTCTATATATATATATATATATATTTATATACACGATTAGTGTTGGGTTATTCAGGTGTGTGACATCAGCGCCTCGTTGACAACGTAAGCCAACTTTTGCTCGACTTCGATAACCCGTTTGAACCAGGCGATAAAGCAGAAGAAAACCTTATTTCTTGGGGTCGTCATCGCAGGATATGTGAGTGAGATAGAGTTGAAAATATTGAAGGGGGAGTAAACGAGTACGAGTGTTTAAGGTATAGGGCATATTAAGCGAGACGGAAGAATTCGTCGTCGTCGTCGTCGCGATCGTCATCATCATCATCATCATCATCATCGTCGCGCGTCCCCACACACAGTTTTCCACCATCAAGTTTTTCGTCGACTCGCGTGGAAGAGGTCAAAGAACTCGAACGTCAAGAGTCTTTGGAGACAGGTGGACCCCGTATACAGTTCCTCCATCAAACGGAGATCACCTTCTTGGGATATTTACTGGGTTATACACGTATACACAATATTAATTGTGTGAGATTGAGGTAATTTTTTCGTGAATGCAATATACATTGCTAACTGACTCTTGTCTAGTCTCTTTCGTCTCTATCACATACATATTTTTGTCACACTTGGCGCAAAAATTGATATTTCATTTCAATTCTCACTGTATCAAAATGTTTTTCAATGTTGTGATATTAACATGGTGAATGTTTTCAGGGTGGTAGTTACCATTGGTAATTACATATATAGCTGGCCACTGTGTAAACCACGAGGATGACGTTCAAATGAGAGTGAGATAATCCAAAGAAAAAAAAGAGAAAAAAAAAAGACGTGTATGAATGTCAATGACATGGGGGTATGCACACGAGTGTTTGCACATTTGCGTGGAGGTGAGAGCATAGTCGTGGAAGGTGATACAAGAATTTTGGGTGAAAATTGGAACGTGGTGGTTTAGCAATTTTATGGATAATAGCTTTTAAAACCATTGAATAACATCGAAAAAAAAAAAAAAAAATTATCATTATTACGTATTGAGTGAAATCATGGCATCCACATTTAGTTCAGCCAAAGTGCTAATGAATAAAGGTAAACCTCAAGCTGCCGCGCATATTCGTGATCAATGTAGCAATACATCAACTAGTGATGGTAGACACCGGCACCTTGATGAACTTTTGGATACACTGTTGAATCCGGGAAAAGCCATTGATGATTGGGAGACAATTGATTGGTGCAAATGGCTCATGGCTGGTGGACGAACGCCTGATGAATTTTCCAATACAGGTAATAGTATTACTAGATTTTAGTGTGAAAAAAAAAACTATGTAGTATATATATCCAAAATATTCTTCGTGTTCGTTACATTTTGCAATAATTGATACATATATATATATATATTAATGTATAATTTATGTGTATATCAAAGTTGGCTGTGAGATGGAATAAGCAACTATAATTGTATTTTGTTTTATTGAGGAATATATGTCTAATGCCAAATAATATTTTTGAATATTACAGTGAGACTTTATGATAATGCGACAACGTGCGGTTTGGTGTGGACGCCAAATTTCGTTGCGTACAGATGCCGCACTTGTGGAATATCACCATGCATGGCATTGTGCACCGAGTGCTTTAAAAAAGGAAATCATCATCGACACGATTTCAATATGTTTTTGAGCCAAGCTGGCGGTGCGTGTGACTGTGGTGACACATCAGTGATGAAAGAAATAGGCTTTTGTGATCGTCATGGGCCCAAAGCAGCGGTTGATAAATCACCAGTGCCAACAGATTTGATGTGTGTAGCTGAGGCAATGATGCCACGAATGATATTACGTTTAATTCAGCATTTACGTGAAAATTATAAAGTTGGTGCACCAGAATATCGTGTTGCTATTCAAGATGCCGATGCATATTTAACAATGTTGCTTGATTTAAATCATATGGGTGCTGTGATGCGACACGTGATGACAGCGGCGTTGACCAATTCGCAAAAGTATCGTGCATTGATGGATCCTGCGAATATATCCGGCATGGCAGAATATGACAGCTATTGTCGTGAAAATCATGATACTTATCAAGATGCTATTAAATCATTGCCAAATCCAGAACCACCTGATGAATATAAAGACTGTCCGTCATTGCAGGAAGACTTGGTGCACACGACATTTCTTGAAGAACTTATGTTTTGGACGGTGGCTTATGAATTTCCACAAAAACTCGTTTGTCTTCTATTAAATATGCTTCCAGATCCCGATTATAAAGAGGCATTGACACGCGCATTTGTTCTGCATTATGGGCGAATAGCAATGATGCTGGAGCGATCAAATGATCCGGACACATTGAGCAATCGTGTTGTTCATGTGAGTGTTCAATTGTTTAGTAATGAACGTCTTGCATTGCGTATGGTTGATCAACTCAAACTACTTCATGTCATGGTGATAAGTCTGAAATATATGATGAGTAAAATACTTATGGAGAATACGTTGCATGCGACAAATAAAAATTTTCATTATGTTGTTGATTGTGAACGACCAGTGATGAAAGAACATTGCTATTGGCCACTTGTTTCAGATCTCAATAATGTATTGTCACACAAACCTGTGGCTGTACGTTTTCTCAGTGACGATATACTTTTAGAAATGTGGTTTGAATTTTTGTCAATGTTTCAAGGTATGAATGTTAATCAACGTGAAATGGGTGCGCACGTTGAATTTGAACCGACTACATATTATGCGGCATTCAGCGCTGAATTAGAAGCAAGTGCTTATCCAATGTGGGCATTGGTATCGCATCTGCGTGGACCTGAAAGTGCATCAGTGAGTCGTCGTGCACTGACATTTTGTTTTAATGCATTGCAAGATTGGTTGGACGCAATTGGCTTTACCAGTCCAGATGTCTGTGATGTATTACACGTGTCTTTTCACATCCCACTTCATCGTTACTTCGCTGTCTTTATGTGCGAAGCTGTAAGACAGCAAGGTGTGACACTTCAAGAGTTGTTACCACCCACCGACATGTTACATTTGCTAATGATGCATCCGTTACGTGTTCAAGTAGCACTTTACGAAATATTGAATGGTTTATGGGTGCGCAATGGACTTCAGATCAAGGGCCAAGCAATGACATATATTCAATGTAACTTTTGCAACTCTATGGTCGACGCTGATTTATATCTTTTGCAAATATGCGCAACAAAACTACAGCCCGATGTATTCTTGCGAACAATCATTGACAAATTTCATGTGAAAGAGTGGCTGAGTTTACGTAATGTCAGATCACGACAAAATATGATTCTTATTGGCGAACATGATGCGGCAATGATGGAGAGTTGTTTGATATTCCTTGCGACATTGATTAGCACACGAACGAATCTTGGACTCACTGATTCGGAAGTGTCACATTTGGAAATGATGACGTTGCTGTGTATGGGTGATAAAACTCACAGTCAACTGATGGATTTGATGCCGGAACGTTGTGGCACAACGCCAAATCGTGATTTTGAACGGGTTCTTGCTGAAGTAGCGCAGTATAGAGCACCGAATCTCGAAGCAAGTGGTACAATGCAACAGGGCATGTACGGACCAAAGCCACGTGTTTGGGATGAGCTTTATGATCCACTTTATGTTCTTTTACGCGCTGTACATCGTCGGGATTATCAGGCATCGATGGATCGTTATACAGAGTATGTGAAACAGACAGGCAAGTTGAAGAGTGGCTCGACCTTGTGGCCGCCATTTCGCCATCCAGCTCCAGTGTCACTTGACTATGATGATCCCAGAATAGTCCTACGATCGCGAGTTTTTCACGCAATGGCATTAGTCATCCTTTATAAAGCCGTAAATGATCACAATATTTCAGAGCACATTATGGCATTGACAATTTATCTACTGGAGATGGCTGTTGTTACCGCAGATGCTCCAGATAAATGCGTAAGTCTAATATAATGATTAAACTTTTTACATGATATGAAACAACTAAATTGTTTTCAGGCAAATCCTTTGTGTCCTTACACGGGTGGCGTGAGTGTTTCGTGTACGGTAAAAGACGCTGAATTTGGTAATTGGTTTGACAATGATAATTTGATAGACAATTTGAGAGCAGTGATACCTAGATCAACACTTATCGATTCACCACCGGATTTTAGTCCTGATGGTAAGAATATTGATCATTCATTCTTAGTATTACAGTGTGATGGTGTTTTGCGAATGTGTAAAAGACAAATTATTTTTTTTAATCTCTTGTGGTAATTCTGTGTAGTAGGATCAGACTGGGAAATAGGTAGTGACATAACTGAAGGATCGTTAATGTTGAATGATGAGTTTGATGTTGAAATCGGTGAACTTGCGCAAGTTTGGGATTTAGAGCTGTTGGGCGGACCTGATAATGATCATAGAGATACAGTTGCGCCAATGGAGACGGGTTCGTTACCGGCGTTGCCGCCATCTGAAAGTGAGTAATTAAATAGAATCGTGGTCTGACATTTTGTGACTAATAATTGATAAATATTTTTTTTATTGTCAGTGATTAATAATAATAAATAAACATTTGATTATTGTGTTATGTACATATTACGTTAGCTATGGCCGAATGGGGAATGGTTGTACCTGCGGATAGACCACCACGTGACAATATCGAAGATGAATCAATGTCAGGTCATCAAAGAGCTTTGCTGCCACCCAATGAGGAATCAATGGCCCTTGTACCTGATTCACATACTCTCAATGACAGTACGTTTTTGTTCATCCTTTTGTTTCTGTTATTCATTATTATTTATTTACTACACCCACTAACATCAAATTATATTGTAAAACCAAATATTAATTTATAATTTGATGTTATCCGGCGCATAAATTATTTACAGGAGTATTGGCAACGGAAATGCCACCGTTTCCTCATATGCCGCAACGTGCGACACCCAGCACTGCAACAAGCAACGAGGTGGATCTTCTTCAAGTGATGTTCCCGCGATTGGGCCCAGCGCCGGTTACTACGACCGATATCGTGCCGTCAACATCACATTGTCATCAACAAATTGCAAATCGAGAATGTCAGGTAAATGTTAAGACAGAATACTTTTTGTAATGTGGACAATTTTATCCATTTTAACTGTTTTGGTATGATTGTTAGGGTGGACAGATGTATTTGACGGGACCGAAAACGGGCGAGAGCATAATTTCTCTATTATTAAAATTACACTCTCAACTTTCTGGTGTACCTGATAGCTGGAATCATGAGGAAATACCAATCAGCTCAGCGTCTGTAGCAGGAAGCAGTACCGGCAGTAGTTGTACAACTTCGGATGATT
>CAJUYH010001252.1:71630-83226 GCA_910591685.1 Galerucella tenella | reverse complement strand
TATTACTGTACACTGCTCACTCAGATACCATATTCACAAGATAGGGAAAGTGGGCAGTGGAACATGCGGATTCTGCGATAATGCATATGAAACGGTGGAAGTTATCTGCAGAAATACCTAGATCAGATCTATACAGCGCCTGATCAAGCTGCAAAGAGAAGGTAATACTCGATATTGATTATATAATTTCACAGCTCAATTCATTTAATCGAAGTTTTCATGATCTTTTTTCATTCTGTTAACTTACACTGTGCATGTCAACTTTTGAATAATCTTGAACTTTTTTCCTTTGATATATTGTATTTCCCTATTTTTGGAGAATTTTATCACAAACTATAAGTAATACGTTTATTTTATCAAGGTGTGTACAGAAATAATTTGGTATTTATGACCAATTTTATGCGCTTTGTTGTTAGTTAAGCTGATCGCAGCATCATTATTCGGGATGAATTATCAACGTTGCCAGGTTGTCCATAAGAAACGTTCGTATACATTGTCAAAATTTTAATTAATGTTTTAGAAGAGGTTTCGGTTGCTAAAAACATCATCATCATGACACTGATTTATCAGGACACAATCAACTGCAACGCTTATTATGCATTTCAAAGATCTAACAAGATAATATATTATTAATGTCTATTCTGACTATTTAAGTGAATTAGTTAATGGAAGTGAAAATTTGAATATGGTGATAAACTAAGCAGGAGTAAAACTCATCAGGAAGTGCGATTTTGTATTGGAATGAAACACGCTTATATAATTTTGTGGACTTAATAATTAGAACGGAAGAAATCGGGCATCCCTTTGATTCGTGATTATCTTGAATCATATTATAATGTTAATCAAAATAAGGTCAGTAACAAACATTCCCAAACATTATCTTGTTTTTTAACTGATACAAGAGCGGATTGTCGGAAGAGTGACTTTTTAATGAAAAAGTTACTTCACCAAAAAAAAAATTTTATATTCCAACATAATCTCCTTTCAACTCTGCAAACTTAGTTCAGCGAGTTTCTAATTCTTTCAAACCATCCAAAAAATACTTTTTCGGAAGTTCCGCAAAATACCGAAATCGCTTTCCTCCAAGCCATTTTTTTTAAGTTTGGGAACAGAAAGTAATCGGAGAGATCCAGATCAGGTGAATATGGTGGACGAGGCTAATCTTTCTGCAACAATAGCGGACAAATGGGCAGGAGCACTGTCATGATGAAACAAAACTAATGCGGTCGTTTCTTCTAAAAGTTCGGCATCAAAACGTGTTAGTAAATCAGCATATTATTGGCCAGTTATTGTTTTCCCTTTTTCCAAATAATCAATAAGGATTACACCTTTGGCTGAAAAAACTGTTTTAGCTTTCTTGGGAGGAGGTTCCTCGTATGAAATACATTGTTTCGTCTGTATTTTTGTTTCTGGGGTATAATGATGTACCCAAATTTCTTCTACTGAATCATATCGAAGGACAAATTCATGCACTTGGATTACGTTTGAAGATATCCAAACATTCGTTTGAATTTTTTATGAGAGCCAACTTTTGATCAGCATTATGCCATCGCAGCACCCACCTTGCAGATACCTCTTTCGTATATAGTTAACCTTTCATGCAAAATATTGCAAACCGGTTCGGTTGAAATTTCATTAGCTATCTCACATACCTATATTCGACTATGGCGAAGTACAAGACCACGAATTTCATCAACCAGTCACAGTAAATTACGGTCCCGGACGTTCAGCATCAGCCGTATTCATATGGCCACTTTTAGAAGAATAAACCATACAAATCATTCGATGGGACGGAACACATTCAGGATAATATTTACGTAATTCCATCTCGGTTCTTCAGTTGTTTTTCCACGTAAAAAATAATGTTAAATTGATACTGGAAATTCTTGTTTCTCCATGTTTACCCAACAATGGGTATTTAAACTAATTTACCTATGAGATCTGTGTACCATTTTGACAGATGACATCAAAAACATGGCGGAAACTGACAATATTATCACAGTAGCGAAAGTGTTACCAACCTCTGAAACGACACTCTTCTGTCAAATCGCTCTCGCAATATAATTGTTTTCAGCCCTGCCGATGATTTATTTGAAAATTGTCACTAAACATTTCGAACTTTATATAAATGGACTACTACTTTTACGTTTCTCCGGCAATGAGATAAGAGATAGCAAAATGAGTATAGTTGAAATAATACCCTTCTTGGTGTGCGTCATCGATTGTTAATGTCTTTCTAACACATTACGTAGGAAGAAATGGAAAAAAAGGCAGGTCTGTGATTAATCCTAGTCAAAATATCACAATAATGAACCGTTTAAATGTATTACAAACGTTAACCCTAATCTTTGACTCACAAAAATTTGATTGGTTGATGTTTAGATTACGCTCAAGATCAACATATCAATCGAGAGCTTAAAATACTATGAAGGCGTTACTTTCGTAGCGGCAATAAGTCTTACGTATTTTTCTACTGTCACACTGACAGCTCTTGACAGGTCTGTACTTTGTTGTTTAGGTACGGTCAATTATTATTTATGAAAAGTGAATATTAATCTTATTGTTTTATTTATATAAATAATACAAAAATATACATGAATACACGGAAAAACATCAGTATTTTGAAAGTTCTCAAGTATTTTCAGTTAGAAAAAGAAGCTGGTAATTATTAATTGCATAGCCTTTCCGAATTTGGCTAAATACAATACTGATGATCTTATTTATCAAATTTAAGGTTAGCTATATGTCAAAATGGCAAATAAAATAAACGACATGCCGAAAAACCGGATATACGCCACAATCGATGACGCACACCAAGAAGGGTATTATTTTAACTATACGTATGTTGGGTCTTAACATTAACCCATTTTTTACTAAGTTGGTATAGGGGTAAAAAGATCCTTATAGTCCGGCAGTACTGGAATCTTTAGATCCTCTACCCTTAACAAGAACAATAAATAAAAAAGTACTGCCTCACACATTATCTTCAAATGTATCTCATTGGCGCACAGTCTCATTGACGATAAAGACATCGATGTTGAAATCGTTATTTGAAAACGACCATCTCTAGACTCGTCAGCTGAACGTCACCAAACAAGATACTTTGGACGTCATGATGTATTTCAAGTCACGTGGATTTGTTTAAATTTCATTAATACAAAATATTATTGAAACATAGATTATTATCTAATTTAGTTCTCAAATAATGTTCTTTCATACTATATCAATAGTCAATATTCACTTTGTGCAAATTCCATAATGTTTCTATTTATTTTTAAATGAAAAGTGTTCCTGAATTGTATAATTTGGAAGTAATTGATTATTTCTCTTTCTGTTTATGTTATGCAAACAACGAAATATGCCGAATTTCTATTTTAATATTGAAAATAAAAAATTAAACTATCATGGCGCCACACATTCATAGATTTATATTGAGTACGCTTATGGAATTTGCAAATTAATTGCCGCCGGATTTATGAATATTTTATTGAAACCGGAACTTACAGGGGCACCCTGTATTTTAAATAGCTCTTTCAAGTAGGTACTACCTACCTAATGAAATAAAGTACATGGGTTTTCACTAGTTACAGCAAAAAATTCTATAATTTCTAAAACAATTAAACTCCTAAATTAATATCATTAATTATATACCCTAATTAAAAAGATTTAAAAATGGTATCAATACCCACCACTGACAAAGTTTTTAGTACCTTATTTTCATTTGAAATGTATGCCTGTCACCAACCATCATATGAAAATTATAAATAATGTAGTAATAAATGAACAATAATATTTATTCAAGTATTGTTATGATCCACTCACATAACACAACATAACCTCAATAGCAAATCCAGCTTATGAATTAATACGACCTAAATAAAGCCGCAATTTTTAGATTCAATAAAATAATATGCAAGACTCACCTCTTTTTTTAATTATTTCAAACGTCCAATAACAATACAGTCTACCAAATGATGATTATTTTTAATCACAGACACATGTTTGTTTAACAGTCGCAAAGATAAGTTGTTTGGATGTTATGTTAACAAGAAGTGAGATTACGGAACCTACTCCCCCTGCGTTTTATTTCTACCAAGGTCGTATCACAATGCACTGGCCAGTAGATGCGGACTTAATATGGATAAAAATAGATTTTAAAATTATCATTTATGTTTACGGGGGATAACTTATAAATTCAGTCAATTATTAAATTATTGCTCGATGTATATGGGTCAAATTATATTCTGTTAATTTTGGTGTATTGGGAAAGTTAGTACCAGGTGGAGTTCAAAAGTTACTATTTCCAACTATTTAATGCACGGCACTGAATGCTATGAAACTCGTAATCTGTACTAAATGTAGCTAAATATTATGGTAACAAACATTTGGATGACCTCGGTCCAATGATACAAAATATAATGTAAATAGTTGTCCGCTTCAACTTTTGTTATATACCGAAGAATACCTACAACCAATGTAGCACTGGGTAACTCCTTGTTAAAAATGAATTGATAATGATAATCACTCTTTTTTCATGTAATTTGTAATTGTATTTAGGTTAATTTTTTTCTTAAAGTAACTTGAATTGTAATTGCAGCAAAATCTGTGCAGGAATTGTACTTTGTAATTATATTGTTTAAATTATTCCAATAGAAAAAAAGCTCCGTTCAGCAAAGCAAATGTAAAACAGCTTTTAGTGGCATAATGTGAGCTCTTACATATTCAAGATATTCAAGATCAAGACATAGGAAATGTTTTAAAAACTAACTCTAAAACTAAAATTATTACAGATAAAAAGGTAGAACGTGTCGCGGGACACACGGTAGGAACTTTAGTTCCTTTTAAGCAAAAATTATGTAATACATCTGACGTTATAGATAAACGATTTGCATATTCTTTGGTGGTTGAGTAGTAAGCATACCAGACTCTCACGAAGTAGACCTGGGTTCGATTCCCCTTGAGGAAGTTTTTTTTTATTGTTAACATTATTTTTAAATAATTATTCTGCTTGATATTAATAACGACAACAGGTAGACGTTTGAAATATTTAGCAGAATATTCATTATTATGGATAATGGTAAGGTACCCTTCATGAGGGAGTCCGTCTGGCAACATCTACTTATAACAGCATCGTATATTTAAAAAAGGAAATCGTAGCATTATACAAATTGGACATTCAAGAACTGTACGTTTACCACAAAATTAGTGGAAACATAAAATTGAATTGTTCAATTTTTAATTTGAAGTTAGGTATATTACAGTTTATAGAAATTTTTATTTTCTAGATTTTTTCGTAAGTGGGTCGTAGAAAAAATATGCTGTTCGACTCGTGTGGATTGTCCATATCGCACTTGAACGATTGAGCACTCCGCCCACGGCGTCGTGCTCAACTTCGTCCTCGTGCGATATGGCCATCATATCCTCACTACACAAACTACAATTTCTTTCAAAATATGCCCTTTCACATTTAAAAACAACCTGCCAAATGTCAAATCAATTTATCCATGCATTTTTAAGTTATCGAATTAAAACATTCAAGTTTTCAAAATTTCAACACCCTGTATTTCGAAAAGTAAATGTGCCTTAATCGCGCAAAAAAAATTTTGCAACAATAATAAAAAAGTTTCTAGAATATTTGATCTATTTATTCATTATCATCCTGTATGACTACAAGGACGTGGCACTGAAAGAAAATGCTTATTTCAACATTAAAAAAAAATCCATTTGTGGATGAAATCCTTAAGAACTGTGAGATGTTCTTTGGCATTTTTACTTGGAATTGAATGAGTCAAATTTTTCCCGACAGGCTGGTTTCAGCAGTTGCCAATTTGAGGATTAAAATTTGTCATTTGGGATCTTATAACAAACCTTGTCGTCACTTTTAGTTATTGTAAATTAACGTGCCATTTCATTTTTGTAATCAGGCATGCCTAGTATCGATTATGACTCAATACCTTAATTCAACATTTCCCATTTTCATTGCACAGAATCCATAACGGCACACACCAACAATTCCCATTATCATTACAACCTTCATCATCAGATGAATATCGATGGTGACTTCACACACGAATTTATTAATATTATCTTCCCTGTATTAAAAAACTTTTCATAAATATCATAGGGATGGTTTAAAACATTTTTGTAGTGACACACCCTGTATTTATGTGACTGTTAAGAATGAATGTACCTACTTAGTCATCTAGAAGCTAACCCGACAATAATAACATGTAATAAAGTTTAACTCACCGATTTTAACAGCAGAAATATAATTTTTTTAATCCGTATGTGAAGGAATTATTGCTCTGGTAATATTAACCAAACTGGAGGTTATCTAAAAGCTAATATTCCGATTTTGAAAGATGTTTCTTTTTAAACTCACAGATAGGTACTTAATTGGAACATTACGGAATTAAACAGGATAAAACAATCTTTTAATTTTCTTCACGATAATTTAATCAAAAACGACTGTGGCTCACTTTTATTCGCGAAACTTTGAATTCCACGTATTTATAGAGTGTCCCAAATCTATATGTCATATATAGTGTCTCAAAAAATAAAGAGTAGGTGTTGTGTTCTTAAATTACGAGTACATATTTGTTGATACACAGATCGCTCAAAAACATTCCTATGCTTAGGGTGTCTATTCACTAAAAAGTGTAAGTTCCTAGGAGGGTAAACTCTTGTTAGGTGGGCATGCACGCTGTCTGAAAATTACCAATTTTGATATGGCAGTTTATACGACATAGAACAATACAAATTTCCAACCAAACGGCTTCAGAAAGACTTGGATAATCCACAGTTCAAAGAGTGCTGAAAGCTGTAGCTAATGAAACTAACAGAAACTGTGACTGAAAATTTGGTGAACGGAATGTGTATAGTAAAAACCAAATAAAGTTGCGTTTACGTCATCATTGTGAACATTTGCAGCGTTGTCAGATTGTTCACGAAATATGGAAATTAACAGAAAATAACTGAAGTAAGCAAAAAACGTAAATTTAGAAAATTTCACAATATTATAAATGAAAACTACAAAATTATCGATAGTTTGATAGTTTTCGTTTAATATAGTATGGAGGTTTTTCATTTACGTTTTTTGTTAATTAAATTCATGAATAGATTTCACAAAGTAAGGAATTCTAGAATAAAAGTGGTAAGGTTATTACTGAGTTACCAAATCTTTTAATAAATAAATATAATAAAAAACAAGCAATAAAATGAAATATGTTTAATAATGAACGTATTTTCAAAGAAAAAAACTAACATTGAACAAATCAACATATTGTGAAATGAAACTAGGCAGATTCAAATTCTTGTTCATTTTCTTCATCTGATTCAACATCAGTGTCACTCTCTTCACAATAAAATTTATAACTATCGGACTAATTTCTGGAAGATCAAATATTCTTTCCCTCTAATACCATTTGATTATAAATATTTGTCACAAGAGAATTTTATGAGGCACGTAACTATAACCTCAAAAATCGATGACACTACACAAGTAGAAAAGTCACAAACAACGCGGCAACATGACATTATTTCTGGCAGTGACTATTTTACCGTCAATAATTGGAGGCTTCTTTATGAAAATTTCAACACAAATTTTTACATAGAGGGACGTCTAAACCCAAGAAAGCTATATTGCTTATACATTATTTTGGTACAAAAGTTTTTTTATTGATTGGGATATCTTTAGAGCCGATTAATTAATACGACCTTGGTGACGTAAACGCAACTTTATTTGGTTTTTACTATATATCGACAAGATCTATTCAAGACTACTCGCTAGTGTGAACAAAATGCCACCCCTGGCCGTTCAGGTATAAATTTCAACAAAAATTTAATCAAATGTTGCAAACACCAAATACCTTACCGCAAAACTTTTGTTATCTTTCATTGAGATAGGTTCATTCAAATGCTTTTTCATAATTCTTGTTGAAAATATAGCACTGTTTATTATTTAAATATTTTGAAATTGACATTTGACAAGACACACCATTGAGACTAGATATAAAGAGCACAAACTTGAAAATAATTTAGCAATAATCGTAGAAACGTGAAAAGTTGTCCAGCTAGACGTGAAATAATGGGAAATATACACCTCTGTCTCTGTATTTATATAATAATTATAAAATATTCAAGTAACCACTTTCAACTTCTATAATTATTCTCTTAATGAATCAACACATTGGAGGCGAATGATTATATTTGTCACGCTCATTTTGAAAAGTAAGAGGATCGTATATTATATGAACAGTTTCACATTAAAAAAGAGCTGAAGATATTTACTACAGAAAGAAAAATACTAATAAATGAAGCTTCGCCACCGATCCACCATCAATATCCATACAAGCAAGAATCTCTGATGAACAGGAAATGCCAAACTCAGGCTGCAATCCATTTAAAGAAGAAGGAAGTCCTGCGGATTTCATCTCAATTTAAATTTGTTATTTTTAGGTTTAAATTTAAAGTGTAAATAAATTATTTATTTGCTATTCCACTACTTTTTTTTCTTTTTTCTTTTGTATGTGGTTTAAACATGTTTGGATCTCTTATGACAAATTTCTAGTGATGGCTGGTATTAATTAGTTGAACCTGCAACGCCATCATACATCCTTCTATTTATGGAAACAATGTTTCATCATAGTGCCACTTATTTGATGCTTCCTTGTCGATGTTTGGTTGATTAAGGTCGTGATGAGGTCGAGGCTTTCTGGACCATTTCGCCTGTTTGCCAGAGACTGTATCGATTTCAAGTTTCTCACTAGGTTTCGCAAGATTCTAACTGATGATGTCATGTTGTGACATCTGTGTTTGTCCGTGATGGTACGTGTCATTCTTTCAATATCTTCCAGTTCCGTTTTTGTCCACTCCAGAATTGCAAATAAGTATGTTAGGACCGGTGTGTAGTAGGTGTTATTTCTTTGGCAAGATTTCCTGCGTTCAACTGGGATTTCAATAAAGTAGTTACCCTTCAAGTGAACTGGTCCTTTATTTTGGTTTTTGTTCTCTTCTGGTCTTGTAGCTCACCTTGCTGACATCCTTATTTTCAAATGAATTTTTAATTCACACCTTGGTTGTAGTTTTTGGTAACGGCAGCCGGAGATACATACAAATGGTACATGGAACTAGTATTGGCAATAAGACGAAATTTTTCCTCGGAATATGAGGTATTCGTTATTATACTTCAATCTCTCAATATCAAATGTGAATGAACAATTTCAATTGTTATTGATTTGCCGATAAAATGTTAGTTTACCTAACTAGTACGGAAAGCGATACTTTTCCGCACGCTATTGCAGTTAACCGAACGACGCGTCAGTGAAGTTCAGCCATCAATCACTTTACGCACGTGTTAGGTACACTATTTTTCTACTAGCATGCGGAAAAAAACCCAAAAGTAAACATAAAGAAATATTTATTATTAAATGCATATCAACTGATTTATTTTTATTAGTTGACATTCATCTGATGAGGCTTATACCGGAGCCATTAAAAAATTGTTGAAACATACGTTCCTTTTTATTAAAAATTATAGCAGAATCCTAATACATTCCTCAATTTTTAGTCATTTGGTAAACTAAAATCAAAAAAATATGTGAATGATGAAATGGAACAATTTAATTTGTTAAAATCTACATTATATTGTAGATTTTAGCAAATTAAATTGTTTAACTTCATTATTTAGTATGGATTTACCTACATCAAGAAAAAGCCTCATTTATTTAATTTTATAAAAATATTTATTTTAAATATTCAACTGTCAGTATACTCCCCAAAAACTTAACAAGAACTCAACAAAAACTTAACAAACCCCTACTAGAATGAGTGCTGAAAAGTCCACGCTGGTAGAAAAATAGTTATTTATGTAATAAAATTCAAAAAATAACCTTAGGTATATAATAAATAATGTCAGCAAATAATCTGCCTTGAGTAAAAAGAAAATTACAATAAAGATCATGATTTATTTTTCAAAGGTTATCTTAGTTCGCGAGTTCATCAACTTGTTCATTCCCAGAAATATCGTAATGGGTCGGCACTCTCACTAATCTCACTTTCATGCAGTCTGCCTGTTAATTCAGTTGCTTCTGACATTATTTCACCAGTCTGGATCTTTTTTGCGATTAAATAAAGCAGCAAGGACTGCTTGGCTGTCAGTAATTATGTTTATCCTTCGAGTGTTTTTTTTTTCTCAAAAGGAGCCGTCCCCGGTACCACCTCAGCCTCCTGGGCTTATTGTGGATACTCCTAGTGTTCTGACTACAACCTATTCATCCAATCCGTTCCCTGTATTAGCTCATACAGGTTCTTCGCTGGTTGGTAGTAGAAGTCTTCTGAAGTCATTTGGGTTCTGCCATATAGTTTCTGCCTTCTGTGGTTCAGCGACTCACAGTTGTATAGTCCTATGAGTGTTAGTCTTGTATTTGTTCACTCTGGCACATTGTAGGATAGAATAAATCTTTGCCTGAAATACAAAGATAGTATGTTGTCCTCTAAAAAAACATCTTGTGTTTTTCTTGTCTCTTCAGGCTCCTGTGTAGGTATCAGGTCTCACCTCGGGAAAGCGTCGGTCTTAGAGTACGATTCAAAGAAGAATGGGCCATGACGGTCACACTAAAATAAGGCAGAATTTAGTGCGTTCTCTCTTCACTCCACTGGAATATCCATTAGTTCACCGAACGCCAGCCTCGAAACGATGACGTAGGATGTGACGCCTCTGGCCCATTCATCTTTGAATCGGGATCTACCAGTATTTATGTGAGGTGTCTCTACATAATATGTAGGACAATGAATGAGTTTAGTAGCAATATAGTATATTTTAATACTTAAATTGACTCTACTTACTATGTTCTTCATGAATTTGTATTCTGATCTGACTATTTCATTACGTAAATGGATTTGCAGTCTCCCAGTAATGCAGTTAGCGTATTTTTTATGCAAAACTGATTTGGTCTTTGCACTTTAGTCTTATCATTCTTTTGTGCAATCTTTTTCCACCATTAGAATATTTTAGTTTGTATTTAATTAGTACAGCAATTATAGAGTGTATAGTGCAATGACCACCTACGTTTTGCCAGAAGTTCGCGTTGACATCATCAATGAGGTCTTTGATCTTGTCGCTACTTTTTCCAAAAGTTTGATCCATGTTGAAGGAACCTGGTGAGGTCCTCTGTTTTATTCAGTGGGACTTATATTTAAACTAAACCACTAGTTATTATTATTGTTTTTTATTTTAAAATGTATTCCATATTATAGTTTATACAATATACGTAATTACATAAACGATTCAAATGTTATTATCATTATCTTCGTTGCCTCTACTCTCAGTTCTAAATAATTCTTCATAATCTGAGAGAGATACATTCCTTTTAAAAACTTTCCTAAATGCAGTCTTAAATTGCTTATGGTGTTTCCACAATTGACAACAAACGATAATAGGTGATGAGTACGCCAGGTATTCGGGCAAGAATGCCAAATACCACAAAACAATTTCAGCGCTCCTATCTTTAAGAAAATTTAATAAATTATAAATAAAAAATAAGGGTAACCAAATAAGAAGAACTGCTATGGATATAGTAAGAGCGTATGATTTGGT
>CAJUYH010001252.1:53471-71620 GCA_910591685.1 Galerucella tenella | reverse complement strand
TCAAATAACCTAATTAGTATTTTTGTCTCTTTTATTTTAAAATACATACAATATACTTAATAAATTCCACAATAAATAAAGGAATGTTCAATTAACAATTTACATTTTGTCATTATCATCGTTAACTCTAGTTCCTTCAATTATAAACAATTCTTCGTAGTCCGAAAAAGAGACATTTCTTCTAAAAACTTTTCCAAAAGCAGTTTTATATTGTTTGTGGTGCTTCCACAATTGATAACAAACAATTATAGACGAAGAGTACGCCAGATATTCCGGCAAGAAAACTACATGCCACAATGCCATTTCGGTGCCTCTATCTTTGAGGAAGTTTAGTATATTATAGATAGAAATAAAAGGTAACCAAACAAGAAGAATTGTTATTGATATAGTTAGAGCGTATGAATTACTTTTAAAATATTGCTCGTTTTTATTATATATACCTAAATATAAAAGAAATATTACTTCTAATAAATAGTATATTGTAGAAAAATTTAAATTAAAGTTGTTCATAAAAGCTTGTTGAAAGCATATACTTGCTGATATTAAGTATACCATTAAATGCAAAAAGTAGAAAAAGGAAAATAAATAAAAGTATCGTTCATCATATTTTGGGAACCATTTCGGTCTACGCTCTTCTAATATCGCATCAACTCCGTATCCACCTATGAATGTGAGCAGGAGACTCATACCAAAAGTTTCTATTCTTATCCAAGTGCAGTACCAGGAAATCTCCAGTCCGCCTTCGTAAAATATGTCCATAATAACGTGCAATATTGGAGTAGATAGCATGTATAGTGTATGGAATATGGCGAAATTTAACAGGTAATAGTTAGTTCTGTTCTTAAGTCTTCGGTATTTCAAGGTGGCGTATATTAACAAAATATCGGCCAAAATAGCAAAAAAACAAAGTGGTAAACTCAAGTAATCTGTTGCAAGGTCAAAATATTCCAGCCAAGTATTCCCATGCTTCTCTAAGTGTGGGTCGTCTTCCCAAAAAGATGAATTATCCTCCATATCGGTTGAAAATTCTGTAAAAATGAATGAATAATACATTAGGTATATGAATAAAATTGAAATTTATAGAGAAGTAAATGCGCGCACGTCTTTAAAAAGGTATGCTGTAATTGCGCGCAAAGTTATGAAAAAAAACTACATATTGTAATGTTTTTCTTATTTATTTAAACGGTTTTTTAACGTGGGATAAAATTATACACTCACTATGGCTAATTACTATCGATTTATTAAAGAAACACTTACACACTATAATAATCTTAATTTATATACACACTACTTAATGTCTATTAATTTATCTACACTCGGTATAATAATTGTCCTAATTTATATTCAACACTATTTATATTCACTTCTGTTCACTCACTGTATACTGAAACTGTTTACCGATTCACTGTATACTAACAACTGCCGACTCAGTCGAAAATCCACGTATATATCCTCCTTTTCGAATCTCTAGAACCTTCGCGATAAACCGTTGTATGGCCTGGTACATTTCCAGAACAGTCTGGATATTACCTGCGAAAGAACATTTCTAGAAAAGGTCGAATTCATCGTTTGCGACAGGACCGGCTTCGGAATTAGTGAGTTCGTAACAATATTGTTCTACTTATTATTTTAATTTATATTCATTGTATTATATAATGTACATATAATTTGAACATGCCTTATTTACTCTGGATATTTCTTCATTTATTAAATTTACCTATCAAATTTGTAACATATTTCAATTTTCTTTCATAATTATTATTTTGAATATTTTTCTGTAAATGTAAGCTATTCAATTGCACATAAGTTCCTGTTTGAACATTTTTGAATTCATTTAAAAACACAAAGATATTAGGATGCGGAGAATAAAATCTTTCATTAAAATGGCTATTAAAAGATTCACAGGCGTTGGTGGTCCGTTTTCGGCTTGGGCTACATGAAGCCCACATTTTTGGAGAAAATCTCGCAGATTCAGAATTGTAAACGTCCGTTAAATAACGTTGGAGGCTTCGGCAATCAATTCCTCAACGAAGCATTCCGAAACATCAGCACCGTCTAAATATATGATGCCGAAAGACCTACGTAACCATTTCCCCAACTCACTGTCCTTGTCAAAATAGTCGCTTTTGAGTCCAATACTCTGTATTCTCATTAGCCAAGCTTGGCTGATGTGGAATCTGCAGCCAGTTATCTTTAGCTGAGGCCAAACTTTTCGACTTGCTTTGTGAATAGCTTCTTCGAAATCACACTCAATTTCACCTGGAGTGAATGTTAGATTTTGGCTATAACAAGCACATATTACAGATTTAAACACTTGCTCATGAGCTTCTGCTTTATTATTTTTTATAAGTGCAAAAACCAACGGCACATAATGTCCATTACGAGCCGCGTGAATAGTGAATAACTGCGTGAATAATTTTGTGCAGTAGTGGAAGGTCCCATCACATCAGAAAAACTTTTTTTCACTACACAATAATTGTAAGTTTTCTTCCCAGCTGAATATAACTATTCCCATCTACTTATTCAACGAAAGCAGGAAGTTTTCATTTATAGAATTTTTTATTTCAATTGTAGCCAAAGCGTCGAAAACCTCGTCCAACTTTTTGGGAAGTGCTGGAAGCAATTTTCTTCGAGGTCGGTAAATGCTATCCCGAATGTTCGATAAGTCTTGAGTTGTTGCCGAAAGAACCGCATCTCACATTTCCATGTTCATGATTCTGCTGCGCCGCATAGAAATATCTTCAATGGCTTTTCTTTAGGCGTTGCTTTGAACCTTCTATGACAAGAAATAAATATATTAGAAACTGTATTTAAGATTCTAATGTTAGTTTCTTCAATGCAATCTGTTCTTATGATTTTAATGATTTTAAGAACGAAAGCAAAATGGAATTTTAATTTGTGCATTTATACTTATAATAGGTATCAAAAACTAACTAAGCTTTATTTCAATGTAACAACCAAAATATCCTACCTTAATTTTCAAATTTTCATTTCCATCGTGGTTGTGCTAGTTCAAACTTTCATTGTGATCCACTCGAATATATGCTTTTAATAATTTGTTCGTACACCGATACTTTGTACACGTAGATTGTACCCTATCTTTACGAAATGTGAAATTATTAATTACAATTAATTTGTTGCCACGTTCCCTCAACATAACCTCCCTTTTCGAAATATTATATATTATGTAATATTTGATACCCGTCAAGAAAACAGATATTTGGCCCCAATAAAAAATTAGCAGGTTTACTTAGATTGCCTTTTTCCCCTATAGCATAAATTCAGTTTTCTGAACAATAATTCTCAAATCATTGTCACATAACCACTCAATGGTGTTAGTAAGGTCCTCATCTCAAATTTCTCTAATTCGTCTGCACTACCAACAATGTATAGCATTGTGTCATCTACAAATAATGTAGGTTCACACCCTACAGCATGCTTCACGTTGTCGTTAATGTAAAGCAGGAAAATTAATGGCTTCAGAACGAAACCTTGAGGTACTCCTACGTCCACATCTGTCTTTTCTGATAATAAACTCTTAAACTTCACATACTGTTTCCAATTTCCAAGATAAGACGTCATCATATATACGTTAGGAATCTCACAACCGAAATTTTTGGATATATGCTTTTTAATTTTGAGAATTTTTTGTTTCGTTATTGGTACGGTACCAAACATGGAAGGAGTGTTGGCACAACGATTGGGTCCCTGGAATTGGTGCAACTGACAAGCGCATATTGTCAAGAAGTTATTGTGTCAGTTAAAAAACTTCAAAACAGTCATAAATAGGTAGAGAGGCATGGAGAGGGACCCCCCAATTAACCTAGCTTAACATAATCTAACCCCCCAATTAATGCAGAAATGGCCTGCTACACAGATGGTTCGAAAGACGAGGAAGATGTGATGAGGATAATGCGGAAGATAAGAGTCTCTTTAAGCTTAGGTAAATATGTGACGATATTCCAGCCAGAAGTTGCAGCAATGCATCACTGTGCAGCTATTAAGGCAAAAGTTCGAGGAAAAGACCATATACCACATACTCCGACAGCCAAGCAACTATAAAAGCAATCAGTTCCATGCAGATTAATTCCAAACTTGTTTGGTACCGCTTGAAGATGCTACAGTTTAATAGATTGTCCTTTGCTTGAGTTCTAGGCCACTTATATTACAAGGGAAATGGTGAGGCAGACTGACTAGCCCGTGATGGAGTACACTCTGTTCCCATTGGCCCAGAACTTTTCTGTGCCAAAAAAACGTTGCAAAATAAACAAATAGCAGTACTTGGAGAAAAAGCAGCCTTCAGAATGGTGGAACAAGGCGCCAGGAATGAAGCAGGCCAAGGAGTTCATCAAGGAGCCCTCGCCAAAATTCACGGAGTATCTACCGAGCCAGAATAGGGAAACTATCAGGATCCTGGTTGGGCTCCTGACAGGGCGTTGTAGACTTAACAAAAATATGAATAATATCGGTATGACAGGCACTTCCATATACAGGTTTTGACAAGAAGATGAGGAAATCTTAGTACACATACTGTGCTACTGCAAAGGAATGACTATACTAGGGTTTCAATGATGGATGAGGAAAAGCCATCTCTCACAGTATATGGAGGAACTGTGCTTTGCCATTCGTAGTCCAGTAATAAGAACGGACCTGGACAAGGAACTCTAGAATAACATGAAGCAGCACACAATAGACCTGCAAAGGTCGTATTGGACAGGCTTCTAGAAGCACATGAGCTCCATAGTTATTTCATCTTATCTCATTGTGTTAATTCAAGAACCATCCGATATTCGAGCTTGCGCACTATGCTTAATACAATTCCAGAACGGTTCATACCTGACAGTTGGAACAAGTTAACAAATCATCAAATTTAGCTAGCGACTTTGGCTTCGCTTTGGGTGTGCGCTTTTGAAAGGGGTGATAAAGTTGATGTCTCTATCCCCAATTCGGGTTTGCGCACTATACAGAACTAGAAACGATTATAAAAACGTTCATAAATGCCAGTTGGAGCAGACCTTCTGTTTTTTCATCTTTCTTTTGCCGTCTTGCTTCGTCGTTCGTGCATTTGGAGGAAACATTGGTAGTATAGCAGCTTCGTATATGTTCTGAGGCCAAGTCTGTCTGGAGCTTGACTCCTGGTTCAGCTTATATACTTGAACATTTGGAAAATTCTTGCATAGCAATGTAGAATTACCAAACTGCTTCATCAAAATCGAATAAGAGGAATTTTCATTTGATTCTAAGATATTAAATTTTTAGATCGAGTGATAATGCCCCGTTTAATTTTATTAAACAACAAAAGGCACCCACATCAGTAACTTTTACATTAATGCCGACGATTTTAGCAGGTTCCATCTTATAATTTAAGTTTGACCGTTGAAATGGATTAAAATATATAAGCATATCCATTCATTTCATAAAAAAAAATAAGATTGAGGTACTTACAAAAATTTAAATAAAAACACTGAGCAACAATTGTAGCTGGACTGAATTCACCACGCATTTAAACGAGATAATGACTACTTCGAAACCTACATTACTCACATAAGGCATGAAAGGCATTTAAGAAAATTACCAAGTTGTTTGATAATAATGCCATTTGCGATATTAGTATGTTCCATTGTGATGAGTATTTCCAAGGAAACATAAATAAAAATATTTACAAAACAAACTTTTGGATCGAAAAATATGACCTTTTTAATTTGACAAGGTTAAATAAGATAAGCAGTAGCAGCACAGGAGTGTAACTGAAAAAATAAACTTATTATGTTTACATCTGCGATTCCACTTTGCTCTAAAGAACCGAAAAGGTTCTACAAAAGTCAACAGAGCTCTGAAGCTCAGTAGCAGTTTAAATTAAGTTCATTTATTGAAATAATTGATCGACTGTTGAAAAAAAGAGGGAAGTGAATCAGAATACCTGAAAAACTTGATCTCTCACCAGGAATTGAAAATGCTACATATACGGCGTTGCTGAAAAGTCTCTTGCCAAGGGATTATTGAATAAAGGGAAAGTTAGGAGTTATATGACGATGAATGACACTTTATTCTGTATACTTTGGATGTGAAATGTCGTTGCCGTCAGTGTACGGCCGCCATCTTGAATTCTTTCAAAGGGGGCGTCCATTAATTACGTGAGGTGTTCTAGGGGGGGAGGGGGTCAAGCTAAATTTCTCCAAATCTCACTTAAGGGGTAGGGGGATTCTTGGCAAATATCACGTAATTATTTTTCTCGCAGAAAGCGGTGTAAAGTTGCGTTTAAAAAAAATACGTTAATATTCACAAATACTAGTTTATGCTAGTCTTCAATAAAAGTAGGTAATAGAACAAGTTTTTTTTCTTTCAATAATCCAACACGTTCACAGTCCAAATAAAGGTTTTGAAGAATCTCGCGTGAGATTAAGGGGGGGGGGAGGGAGTTGAGGAAAATCTCACGATATCTCACCAAGGGGGGAGAGGGGGGCGAAAAATTCTCAAAAATGCCTCACGTAATTAATGGACGCCCCCAAAGGCAATCTAGATCGAGTTAAGTATCACAAAGAACCTTTTTTTCACTCTCCAAAAATAATATCAATGTATCAGTATATGGAGGATGTTACATTAAAAATTCAACAAAAATATCAAAATGGGGAAGAGCCACTAAGAGATCCTTCAAATCCTTTAAAATATATTCCATCCAATTAATGGTGATAATGGTGCTGTATCCTGGCGTTTTGGAATCAACAAATTAATTCAAAACTGAAAATTTACGTATTTGTACGTACATAAAAAATGATGTGGTCGACCTAATGCCCATTGTTTTTTTGTTAAATTTCAAAAACCTAGAAGGTTACATCATTAGTACAGTACAATTTAATTCAGGAAAATAAAACTGATATTTCACTGGATATTTTGTATGGAAGTGATACGTTGGTATTATTTTTAGAAAGAGAAGAAAAAAATCTCTGTGATACGTCACTCGATCTAGGTTGCCATCTAGGGTAGTATTAGCGTGTAGTAAGGCAAAAACACTAAATAACGTGTTTTCTTGAAAATGGTTTGGAAGTCGCTCTCGCGATGGCCCAAAATGAATCCTCTGAACTATTTCCTGTTGGGTTACTTGAAGAGCAACGTTTATAAAACAAAACCTGCCAATATTCAAGAATTAAAAGATAGGATCACCACAGAGATAAGATTAATCGAGCAGTCAAGGATGTTGAACAATGTATTGCAAAGTTTTAAAAATTGCGTGGCTTGTACTGAAGTTAACGGAGTTTGAGCATCTGCTCTAATCGGCTTCACTGTATTCTGAAAATCCCAATCCCTCAATCACTCCAAAGGTGGAACAAACAGTTGATGATATTTGTTCTGGTTTTCTTTGCCATTATTTGGATAGATCTTCCACTGCACCAGTTTCGTTAAGCTTTTCACCAATTTACTGACAGTGTAGACCTTATTATAATAATGCTATTAGGATAAAAGGTATTGAAGATGATTCAATTTGAACGAGTTTTTTAAATCATAGCCATATCTAAATGTATTTTTTTCACCTCGGCAAATAAAAGCACGAACTGGGTCTACCAGCAATCTGTAGTTCTGTCATAGGGGAATGTCTAACTGATCTTCACTCACTAGAGATATCCCTAACCATAAATAGGGATACATTGATGATCACCGATTCACTCAGTGTTATAGAAAATCTCCAATCCATTTATACAAAAAAAACCTTATAATGCCAAAACAACACTTTCTCAACTTCAATCCAAAGGCAAAACTACAGAGTTTCTCTGGTCGCCATCTCCCACAGGTATTAAAGGAAATGAGGAAGCTGACGAAACTGCCAAAAACTTTCCTACCAGCCCCGCGGTAATATTGATAAATGTATTTCCCAGCCAAAACTCTATAAAAAAATACATAACCAACGAATGGCGGCTAAGATGGAATTTGAACCCCTGCAATAAACTCGATGTATACTCGATGTATTTAGAGCACCTTCCTTACCAAACAATAGATCCGATCAAGTGAAAACAATTAGGCTTAGAATTGGACACACCAGCAAAACCCATCAATACCTGATGTCCAAAGAAGCCATTCCTCTGCCAGTGTGTTAAATCTGTGAAGCATATTCTTTCAGAGTGTCCGTATCTTAATTATATGCGTAATTTGTGTGGTGTTCCCGATAATATAAAGATAGCTCTTACGGACAGATTAGATAAAACCTTAAATTTTCTTAAGTCAATAGAGTACACGCATATTAATATTAATTTATAATAGTGAATATGATATCAAAAATTACTAATAATAGGAAATAAACCAGTTTCCATTGGAAATTACTCCCAAATTTTAAAATAAAATTCAAATTCCCATGCACTTTCCGACCACAACCCGAGGATTTCCGAACGCTACCGATGATACGTGTGATGTCTCATCTCTTGTGTTAACTTATGTCAATATGGCCGGTATTGCATTAGGTTATGTGTAGTTGTGTGTTTATATTGTATTTTAATCAACTATTAATCGCTTCATCGACGTAAAAATATCATTTATATGTTTGTTTGAGACCATTACGTGTTTGTGTGTGCTTTTTTTATTTCTAAAAGTCAATGTAAAGTGGAATGTGGACATGGATATTCGATATTTCCGAGGATATTTTGAAACTTTTGGAAGAATATATTTTATTTTATTTAGTTCAGTGTTCAGTGACGATTCTTTCATATTTTGTGAGTAAATATGGCTATCGAAGGTTTTGTAAAAGCACAAACTGATAAGTTGCCCAAAGTAGACTAATTTATGCTGCTTGAATTTATGAAATCACACAGCTGCTTCAATGCAGAGGAAATAAGAGGAGTTAAAGCATTATCGTAAGTACGATTTAAACTATGTTTTATTTATAAAATATATACCAACCATATTTCGATGTGTGGTCGTAAGAAAATGATGTTTTTATGGTTGATTCTTAGACATATAGGTACATAACCTCAAACTATCAAAGAATAAAAATTACCAGCATAGAAGTAGGTACTGACATTAAAATGGTCTTCACAAACAAAAGTAATGCCCTTCTCTCAAGTGTATTTTTACTTGCGTCACCAGGTAAAGTATATTATAACAAATATTTTGTCTGGAGTTTTAATAGACGTTGATTTACACACTGGAACAATGCAATACTTGGAATACAAAGTTTCATTTCGGCTTTATCCATTTTTAAAGCTTTCAGAAACAAATTAGGTCACAAGAACTCAGAGCGTGATACACGAATAAGAACGTCAACAAATGACGTCACACCATGGGGCAGCCATCTTTATGACGTAAAGCGCGCTTTGGGGACTTTCAAATTTTATTATTTTTTAAGTCGTTTTAAAAGTAAAGTTTATATTTTTTTTGGAAAAATAGGCATGCAAGGTGTTAGGAGACCTGATAAAGCGTCAATTCCCACCAATAGCAAAATTTATGCTTGTACCCTATTGATATTTATAAGCTGTAGACCTCATTTTCTATGTTTGTAATTAATTCCACATGTATTCAAACTGCCAATGACCCAAGTGGTTGACGCAGTGTATGTGAAAATGAAAAAAAAATGTAAATGTATCTATAACTTACTCTACATATGGCAAGAAGTCGTCGTTTCTTTTCCCGGGGTTTCCTTTCTACTCCAATTAATGTTTCAAATAAAAAAGTTCTTTGTCGGAATTAACGGCCTCTCAGTTTCAAAATCAAAAAGAAAGAACAAACTTGAAACTACGAATACTGCGAGGGTTTGACAAATCCATTCGCATCTGTCCACCCAATAAGTTGCTAATGAACTCAATTGTTCAATTTTCGCAATGTCGTTTGACTCTAACCTATTTACCAAGTGAACGCTTTCCCCTATAATGAATAATTTCTGTGTAATATAAATTGATCGCTCTCCATTATCACTGCATACCGCGACAGACCGCTTTCAATGCTATTTTTATTTTTCAATATTACCTACATATTTGAATTTTTCATCGGAAATGCCATTATGTCGTTTTTACCAGCATATAGGCTGCACCTTCATAATCTGTCAAATTGAAACAGATTTATTAATAAACGCTTTTAACATGTGAGAAATAAAAAACCACAATACACTATCTAGCTTTTATTTCAATAATTATCTTCAATTTCCTATTGTTTCTTTCTTCCCTTTTCACATCCAATATGACTACTTTCGCTGTTATTTCCTCTTTTGAAAATTTGTAATAAAACCAACTTAAAATCCTGTTCTTTCTTCATAAGTATAAAGAATACCGTTATTGAAATAGCATACGGTAACCAAACAAGCAGATCCATCGTTAAACTATTATGTGCAGAATGAAATGATTTCAGTTTAGAAGCAAGAAAAAATGCGTACCTGCATACGAACACAGGCAAAGGAAATAAAATTGTAACATTCGCTATAATTAGAATGTAAGACTGCTTTCCGCTCCAAAAATGTTGTTTCTTGTAACCCAGTGCGTCAAAAAATAAAATTACCAATAATATTATTAGATAATTTAAATCTTGTAGAAAATACATCCAGAGGAAATTTTCTGTTTTGATTAAAACCTGTTCAACTAAGTATAGTAATAATAAGTAAATATATGCAATCTGTGTAGAATATTTATATATCTTGTTATATTTTAAAATTAAGTCTGGTTTATAAACCATAATGTACCAATCTATTGCTAACAGTAATCCAAAAAGAAAAGAAGCGTCCAGAGCATCTCTTTGCGTCTCACATATAATTTCTTGAGTGGAAACAGATATAGAATTGCTTAAATCGGCTAATTCAACAATGCTGTCAAAAAAGGGTTGTGCAATTATAAGGGATAAATTCCATGAAGCGTAATGTAAAATATGTCGAAATACAGTTTTTGTTTTAAGTTTTTTGCACAAATAGATAATTGCTATTAAAATAATGTCGATTGTTATGAACCCTGTACTTAATATTAATTTTATTATGTTAATTGAAGGGCGTAAGTGGCTTTCCATTTCAATTGTGTTTGGCATGTCTTCGTAAACTTGCTTTTTGTTTAGTTCTTCTACGGCTCCTAGGGTATCGTTTAAATTTGATTCCATAGCTATATCCTAAAAAAAACAAAAATATTTAGATTGGTAATCTAAGACATAAAACAAATGAGGGGATTAGATGCAAATCAGGACATGTCCTGGTCAAAAATTTTCGAGAAAAAACTTTCATCGCCAACCTTGACATACTCTGCAAATGTCAATAGCATAGCTTATTAGGACAACAAAAATACGAACTATTAAAGACAATTTTCAATAATTTTGGGTGTGTTACATTCTTAAAAATATTGAAAAATATTATAAAGTTGTAGCGTTTTGCTATTGACTGATGGACATGTCGCGTTTTGAACTTGATATTAACGTTATTCATTGAGTTAAAATAATCTTTTCAATTTTGAATGGACGAGAAAATATTCTATATAAAGAAAAACATCAAAAAATACGAAAAATAGGATTCTATATTCTCACAGAAAAACTGGGGAGAACAGGGATCTGAATAGTTACTTCGTCGTCAACATCGTTCTTCACTATTTCTTCTTCATCTACATAATTATTCTTTAAGACTTCTTGCAAATAACTTAAGCTCTCACCTGTATCTCCCTTTTCTCTATAATGGGATTTTAATAAAGTGGATGTGCTTTTTATTTCTTCTTCTTTCTTCTTGGATACCATTTTCCTCCTTCTATAAATACCTCACATTTTTTGGCAGCTTAAATTTAAAATGCCACTGAGCCGTTAATTTCAAAAAAATTTCCGTTTCTGATTCTCAAACTTAAACTTCATACTCAAGTCCCGGTTTTAATTTAAAACTTGTACGTTTCTGGATCATAATTTTGTACATCACTGGATTTGTTATTTTTGTTATCCGTATCATTTCTTCTCCAATAATTCTGAACACCCTGTCTGGAGGAATGAAGGAATGCGCCACTTGGGGATGTGGTGTGATATTTTTAGATTAATCATACATAACTATTGGTTTTCTGTTTCTCATTAACAAGATATAACATTACTTTCCTAATGATAAAATTGTTTCACACTTAAGCACACATGGTCGCGATCACGTGGCAGCGTATAAGTAGGTATCATTATGGATAATATCGGGAATCATATTGCAACCCACCATGATTTTCACAAAAACAATTAAGTATCCAACAGCGTATTTTGGACTTGAGATGATCAAATTCTCAGATGGAGAATTTTAAGAAGAATTTTGTAGCCTGGAAATGGTGTTTTTGGACTTGTCGCGTTTTGCAGCTAGCCCCCCTCAAATATAACAACGGCTTATATGTACTTGAGGAACAGCTTCAAGGTACATGATGCCGAAAAAATGACACTGCCCTAGGAAATCAAAAAATAGGGATCGTTCCTGGATATGAAAGGAGCGTTCGATCATACAGTCATCGGCTCTATAATAGCTGCTGTTGCAAGGCGTGGACCAGTCGACACTACATGTAGATGAAAAGAATGATTTTTAACAGGACAGCAGCGACAACCAGCTAATATAGTTTTGCTATACAGTGCTATTCAAAAGTCCCCCCCCTCGTATCTTTTGAACGGCTACATTATTCACTATCTGCAACAACACTATATTTGCATAAAGAAACCTCTTTGTCATTCCAAGTTTATAATGAACATTTTGATCCATACAGGCTCCATTTTCCAATTTTCTTCAACATAGAAACTACGTTCCTATTTATACTAAATATAATAAATGAATATACAGTCTTATTCAAAAGTCCCCTCCCCCCCTCGTATCTTTTGAACGGCTACACTTACATTAATAAAATTTGGAGGGTGAAAATAAAGTGTTGTAAACTTCTCTACGAATGGTAACAGGTGACGTAATAGTAATAGATGACGTCACAGTGCCACTCTGGCCAATAATTTGAAATAGGACATTGGCTACATAGCCATATCAATTTTGTTTGGGTTTAAATTAATTTTGAAGGATAAATTAAATAAATACCAAAATTATTCAAATTATTTTTTAAATTTAATTAATCAAATATCAACAATGGATTCTTATAGCAAGTGTTCGAAATGTGCTCCATCTACTTCCTGACAGTAATAAATCCTATTAGTAAACTCTTGTCGTACTCGTTCGAATGTGTCAGCTGAAATTGCATTGCATTCTTCAATAATTCTTTCTTTCAAAACGCCAATGCTATCTGGCGCCGTAGTATGAACCTTGGATTTCAAGTACCCCCATAGTAAAAAATCTAATGGTGTCAGATCTGGTGACCGAGGTGGCCATTCTATAGGACCTCGCCGGTCGATCCATCTACCTCGATATTCTTCATCCAGGTAACGTCTTACTGCACCATAATAATGTGCAGGAGCACCATCTTGTTGAAATGTTATGAAATTGAAATTTGAATTTAGGAAAACAGGACCAACTATGTGGTTTCCCAAAATACCTGCCCAAAAATTGATTTTTTCTTGAAATTGGGTATGTTGTTCACGAAAGGAGTGAGGATTTGTGTCACTCCAATACCTTACATTTTGTGTATTCACATTTCCATTAAGGCAAAAAGTACTTTCGTCACTAAAACAAATTGTTTTTGTGTAATGTGGATTCTGACTAATTGTATTTGTCATACATTCACAGAATTCGAGTCTTCTGTCGGGGTCGTCATCCGAAAGGTGGTGCACCATTTTTAACTAGTATGGATGAAATTTATTTTTAGCCAACACTCTCTGTACTGTACTTTTACTCACTTCACAGATAGACGCAACTTTAGTTGAAGAGGAAGTAGGGTTTACTACCATTTCAGCAACTATATCAATTTTCTATCATCACTAAATGTTGGTCGACCAGATCGTTTGGCATCTTGAACACTACCTGTTGCTTCAAACTTGTGAAGAAGCTCCCTCAAATACGTTCCGCTTCATGGAAATTCTTTCTAGACTCACCAATTATTAAGATAGCTGCTACTTTGTCGGCTTGAGTACGTACCATTTTGCCTATGTAAACTCTTAAACGTCTCGTTAAACAATAATGAAATTAAATATTTAATCTATTTAGGAAAAATTCGCAAAACAACAAATAGTATTAAATTGAAAACGTCAATTTTTTTGACAACTAACCAGAGGCGGATTGAAAAATCTACAATATTTAAATGTGAAATAATAATGTAGGTATTTATTTAATTTATCCGTCAAAATTAGTTCAAACCCAAACAAAATTAATATGGCTATGTAGCCAATGTCAATGCCTTTCAAGCGAGATATCACTCTCACTCTGGCACTGTGACGTCATCTATTACTATTACGTCACCTGTTACCATTCGTAGAGAAGTTTACAACACTTTATTTTCACCCTCCAAAGTTTATTAATGTAATTGTAGCCGTTCAAAAGATACGAGGGGGGGAGAGGACTTTCAAATATCACTGTATATTCATTTATTATATTTAGTATAAATAGGAACGTAGTTTCTATGTTGGAGAAAATTGGAAAATGGAGTCTGTATGGATCAAAATGTTTATTATAAACTTGGAATGACAAAGAGGTTTTTTTATGCAAATATAGTGTTGTTGCAGATAGTGAAGAATGTAGTTTTTCAGTTTAAAATAGCAAAAACTGTGAAATTCCGAAGATTGTCTTTTATTATGGATGAATACGTTTCATATTGGCCTCTTAACCCTACGCTTCAGCTTACTAAGTGTAGCGTACAACGCCAACGCTGGTTAATAAATGATGAAGTGGACTGTATTTTATATGTCTATATTACTTACAAGTAAATATGATGAGCAAAAGTATTTCATGTATTTCTACCTTTTTAGTTTTGACGCGAAGTGTGTTTTTTATTGCAACATCTCGTTTCCAGAGTAACGCACATGACTTCAATGTGGTACGTAAAATTAAATATTAGAGTTTGTATTTAACACTAAGAATATTGATAATCCGCCACTTTTTTATCCTTATACTTAAAGCAAATCTTGTAATTTGTGGAATCGGTCGAGTAATAATTATATTTCTGATGTGGAATTTGTCAATCACAAATTTTATTCGTAAATAATTCACTTATTAATTATATTATTACCTTTTAATTAATCTGATGTGTAGAACAAATAGCAAGCATGAATAAAACAAAACATTTATTAGGTTAATTATATAAATAACATGGTTTTGCGGAATGTTCTGGAAAAGCGTAACAACATTTTTAATGTGGATTTCAGAACTGGTAAAAATTTGTACAATTTTTATTTGATTATTTCTTGAAAGGAAATAGAAATTATATCGATAAAACGCTTATCATTTTACTACTGAGTTCAAGGTGCGATTAAAATTAAAAAACTGTTGGATTGAAACAATGATTCAATTCAATGCAAATCTATAACTTTATATAATCCTATAGATATTTTCAATTCTACATTTTCTGTGTAGTCTACAGAAAATCTCATGAAATTTCCGATATAGTATTTGGCAATCGATGTTAGGTTATTGTGCTGTATTTTTTTATAGACCTATATTTTTCTTTTATATATCACTGGTTTGTCATCTGCGAAGCTTTCTTTTTTAGTACAAATATCAATTTTCCACTATTAAAAGCATAATCCTCTTCCATTACCCCCAAATATAACTGGTGGTGTTTTTTTGTTTCCTTTTTATGGCTTCCTACTGAAAAAATATTATTATTCCTCAACTTTTCTGTTGATGATAATATTTCCCCACCGCATTTCATTTTAAATCCACTTTTTCCGTCCTTATCGCTATATCCCTTTTTTGTACAGAGTGTTTTCAAATGACACTTGGTTTGCATGTAGACACCTCTCCTAAAATTGGACCAAATAATATAAGGATATAGGGGTCCAGCTCATTTACTTTTCGAGATACGGGGTGTTGAAGTTATCAAAAATTAAATGTTTTAATATGATAAATATAAGATGGATGGATAAATTGATTTGACATTTGGCAAGTTGTTTTTGAATGTAAAAGGGTATATTTTGATGGAAAAGTTTTTTTTTGATTCTTGATCCAGTGATGTACATTTGGAAGAATGTCACCACTACCCTCCCATTTCTTACGCCACTGGCATTTGAAGTAATTTTCATTTAATTTTGTGTTCTTCAATGCTTTTCACGTATCTGTATCTGTAAGAATTTGAAGGGTGGGTGACCCCCACAGCACTTAGGCCACAATTGGCCCATTGTGCATCCTTCTGAGGTTGAGACTTTCTCCTGGCTCGTCATCCAGCCTACTTGTTTGAAGTAGGCGATAACGTCGCCGGAAGTAAGCTCCCTCATGCTGGCTTGTGTTAGCCTGTACTCGCCGGATACGGAAAACCTAAATTGAGAGAGTATCGGACATTCACAAAGAATGTGTTCGACAGTCTCATCTTCCTGTTCACATCAACTACAGAGTGAAGTGTCAGACAGATCCAGTCTGTAGAGGTGTTTTCGTAGGTGGCAGTGACCGGTCAGAATACCCGTGGCTGTCCGAAGGTTATGTCTGTTCATAGTCACGTATTTTTTGGCTACTTTGCTGTACGGATACTGCAGCAGTTCCTTGGCAAGCCTGCAACCTTTTGCATCGTCCCATCTACCCTTAAACTTGTTCCTTTATTAAGTCAATCATAGCCGACGCCGACAGACCAATGAAAGTGCCAGGTCCCAAGAGTTTTTGGGAAGCTGCTTTCCTGGCTAGTGAGTCGGCAATGTAGTTAACTTTCGATTTACTGTGCCCCTTGATTCAGCCTAGAGTGACTTCGTTGCTACAGGCTTCAATCAGGGACAGGTGACACTCCAGTACTAGGTCTGATGTGATACGTGGTCTGTTCAGAGCTAGTAGTGCTTGTCTACTATCCGTTAGGATGTGAATTTTATTACCTGTGGTGTTTCTTCTGGTAATCTCTTTTGCGGCGATGTAGGTAGCAGTGAGCTCTGTTTGAGCAACGCTGACATTACAGCCCATCGCCCATTTGATGTTTAGATTCAGAGATCTGGAGTAAATTCCACATCCTGAGCCCATATTGGTTTTAGAGCCATCCGTGAAGATGCGCAGTGCGCCTTCTTCTGATGTGTCTTGTGTGTTATATTTAATGAATATCTTGTAGGGCCTGTGGAAGGCATATTGTGGTGAGATTGCGTCCGTATTTGCATGCAGCAGTGGGACCTCATTGAGTGCCTCACGCCATAGTTTACGTCTCAATCTACCAGATCCTACGTCAGGTTATATACCGGTAGAGCGTAAGCGTGTCATGGTCATCAAAATAACCTCCTTGATGTGTATGTCAAGGGGAGTGAGACCAAGGATCACCTCCATCGCTTTGGTTGGTGTGGTTCTCATGCCTCCTCTTGTATTGAGACATGCTGTTCTCTGAATTTGATCCAGTGTACGGACGACTGTCAGCTGGTTTGCTTCAACTCCCCAGGCAATCGCGCCGTACGTTAGCATAGGTCTAATGATGGCAGTGTAGATCCAGGCAGTAGCCCTGGGTGACATTCCCCAGGTACGTCCGATGGTTCCGCGACACTTTTCATAAGAAATGTATGCCTTTTCCACTCTGTTTTCCAGATGAGAGTTCCATGTTAACTTACTGTCAAATGTGACACCTAGATATTTCACCTCTGATGAGAGCTTAAGTTCGGTATTTAGGAGCTTTGGCACTTGATGTTTTGCAAGCTTCCTTTTTTTCGTGAAGAGTACAATTTCTGTCTTCTTTGGATTTATTGACAGAGAATGGACTTAACACCATTGTTCTATGATGTTGAAGGCCTCTTGCATTAGAGCACAGAGTATCTCCTCAAATCTTCCTGTTAGCAGAATGAATAGATCATCTGCATAAGCTATTGTGTAGAAGTCGCCATCATTGAGGCGGCTGACCAAGGAGTCTAAGACCATGTTCCACAGTAGTGGTGAAAGTACCCCTCCCTGTGGACACCCTTTTACAACCAAGCCTTTGATGGTGATGGTTTTCACGTGCAAAACGCATAACCTTTGAATATTGAAAAATTCATAGTTCTCGAGATTTTTAATGTGTTCATGAAGCCAGCAAGATCACTTTTCAATAATTAAATGAGAAGAATATTTTTTTTGTATTTTTTACAATAATTACCAAACTACTAATGGTTAGAATATGTTAACAGAAAATAATTTGTGAAACAGCAATCATCTAAAATATTGGAAGAAGACTGTTGAA
>CAJUYH010001252.1:41730-53461 GCA_910591685.1 Galerucella tenella | reverse complement strand
AAGAAGTATCATGGCTTAATATTCCATACAATTACCAAATATTTCCTAAAGTACGTGCACTGTCTGTTTTCACTCCTCACCTAGTCCATAGATTATGAACGCACTCCTTATATCATCAGTCATTATTGGTGGTAGGCCAAGAGCCGGGTATTTTTTGTAAAAAATGTACGGAAACAGGTTTTTTTTCTTTGAATATGTTAAGGGGTGTCCCCTGAATGTAAATCCAAGTTGGCGTCATGGGGGGGCTCCACTTCAGCCGCCATCTTGGAAAACACGTTTTAATAAATATCTCGCGAACCGCGCATCGTACGACAAAAATTGTGAAGATCATTATTGTAGATAATAAGATAATAATATTTGCAATTTTTTTTATTCGAAGCTTTTTTTTTGTATAACGCATAGGTTTTTAATTATAGCGCTCCAAACTTTTTTCAATATGGTTTTTGCTAAATATTTAGTCAATGGTCAATGATCAATTAAAATAATAAATAATGTGGAGAACAACTAATAATTCATCGATCTTTATTGTTGCTTAAAATGGTATCATCTTATAAAAGATTGTCAATGTAGCAAAAAACAATAGTGCATCACGCTACATCGTAATAATTGCTATTGTTATTCTTAATATGACTATTTTGATTATTAATTAACGTTATGCTTCTATTATGATATTTTGTATTGTACAGTATTATTTTATATATTATATTATAATATATTGTGATATTAAAAATTATTTCTTTTTTAATAGAAGAATATGGAGGTTGGTATTCAATTTGGATTTTTCATTTTTTTATTTAACGTGAATCTGAGTTTTTCGAAAAATCGCTAAGGGGCCGTTCATTAAACACGTCACGCTGATATTGGGATTTTTAGACCCCCTCCCCCCGGTTGTCACGCTGTGTCACACTTTCTGTTACCCCCTATCAATATTACGCCACAAAATCCAAATACCCCCCTCCTCAAAAAAGAAAATTTGATTGACTGTACATATAGTAAAAACCAAATAAAGTTGCGTTTACGTCATCATTGTGAACATTTGCAGCGTTGTCAGATTGTTCACGAAATATGTAAATTAACAGAAAATAACTGAAGTAAACAAAAAACTTAAATGTAGAAAATTCCACAATATTATAAATGAAAATTACAAAATCATCGAGAGTTTGATAGTTTTCGTTTAATATAATGTGGAGTTTTTTCATTCTCGTTTTTTGTCAAGGAATAAAAGTGGTAAGGTTATTACTGAGTTACCAAATCTTTTAATAAATAAATATAATAAAAATACAAGCAATAAAATAAAATATGTTTAATAATGAACGTATTTTCAAAGACAAAAACTAACATTGAACAAATCAACCTATTGTGAAATGAAAGTAACTATAACCTCAAAAATCGATGACACTACACATGTAGAAGAGTCACAAACAACGCGGCAACATGACATTTCTGGCAGTGACTATTTCACCGTCAATAATTGGAGGCTTCTTTATGGAAATTATAACACAAATTTTTACATCGAGGGACGTCTAAACCCAATAAAGCTATATTGCTTATACATCATTTTGGTAAAAGAGTTTTTTTATTAATTGGGTTATCTTTAGAACCGATTAATTAACAAATTTAAGTATATGCACTTTTCGATAGAAATGTAGCCACACATGCGATAGATATACGACTTTGGTGACGTAAACGCAACTTTGTTTGGTTTTTACTATACATTTATAAGGTTTGTTCCAACTAAGCGAAATGATGCGTACGTGAACGTGAACGTGAACCGAGTTAAAGTGTTTGATACAACTCGCCCTAAAGGTTAGGTAATGGTAAATCATACATAAATCAAACGTGAACTTATAGGGTTGTAATAAAGTTCCTGAAAGTGGTAACAGTTTAAAAATGAATCGTAGGATCGTTCCAACAATGCATAGGGTATGCTGTTCATGGATTAATTCACGTACAGGTTCTCGAACGTTTGATTCGTACATAAATACGTTCACGTACTAATCAGAAGATGGTTGTTGGAACAAACCTATAAGTTTAAAAATCTGTATAATTCACTAATACGAAATGAGTGACTTCTATCATGAGAACATTTAAAAAAAATTATTGAGAGAAATACTCTAGTAAAATTTTTAGAAGTCGCGAATGTCTCGTTTGCCTTTGTTTGGTGAGGAGGTTAGAGGAGCATTTTTAGCGGCAGGGACACGTTTCCTTCAAGGAGAGCTTGCATAAGATATTGGCTGCATGACTATTGCGATGACTCAATAAAAATATAAAAGGCGACCCTCGTTTGAACCATTAGCACATCTTTATACAATGCAAACATGAAGTAACGCATAAATTAATTATTTTGGATAAATGATCAGTTTGTTAAAAAAAAACTCTTTTTCATTACAAGGTTTATAATTGTTTCTATTGTAAGAACAAACAACACTCTTATGACTACATTACTTCACCTCCAAATATTCGGTATCGTTGAAATTGTCTTCATTGTGTTTAATTTTCATTTTTAACATGCGCAACATCTCCATTGCAAAATATTTTTCATTTTTTCTAAGTACAATAATAATGGGAATTGGAGAACAATAAGAAAGCCATATTGGCAAGTTCATAGTTAAACGTAAGAGGCTATAAAAAGTATGGCGGCCCCCCGCACTGGTTTGCGTCATAAGATAACTGTATATGTAATCTGGCAAAGGAAAAATAATTATAACGATTGCTATCGTTAAGATATAGGATTTTTCATTGAGCCAGCAGTCTTTTTTAATCAATTTTAATACCGTGAAAAACAATATAATTGATAGCATTAAAAAGTAATGAGCTCCTTGCACGAGATGGAACCAAAAAAAATGACTCGTTTTAAATAAAGTTAACTCTACGCAATACAGCATTGCAGCGTAGATATACAAAAAATATAAAGACCAATTGTTCAGTTTTTCAAGTATTTTACCTTGCCGAGTATCGTACACATCAAAATACCAATCCAGTGCTATAAGTAATCCGAATAAATAAATAATTTCTATAGATTGCCTCTCAACTTCGTAAGAGAATATAAAAAAGTACATTGATATATTATTTATAATACTTGCAATTTCTATGAAACTCATCATAAACGGATGGAATAAAATCATCAATAAATGCCAAAGCGCAAAATGTGATACGTGCTGGAATATTTTAGTTTCCAATTTCTTTTTTCTGAATATAATTTTTATCAAAAAAATATCAATTGTTATAAGGATGATGCTTAAGATTAAGGTGAAACAGTTCGAAAAATGTAGTAAATCACTTTCCATGTCTAAGATCAGTTTGATTTCTTCGTAAAAGGATTTTCTGTCCGGCTGTTGGAGCGGATCAACAAAAGTGTCATTCAGATTTGCAGTCATTGCTTCAACTGAAACGAAAAATCAAGTCAAAATGGGAAAGATTTATTTTCCATATTATGTAGAATCTCATATAGGAAATCAAATTATATATGTCCAAGAGAGAACAGCATACTCCCTCTTCACGAAACGCCCACTTTTCTGAACATTGTCTCTCTTCCGCTCACAGACCGGCTAAACGGAACAAAATTATTCGCCGAATCTGTATGTGTATTTGCCCATACGAACCTAGTCATTCTATCAATTTATGAAAAATATCTAATACCAACAAAAAAACTAACTGTGAATACGTTAACGAAAACTAATAATTGTAAGAGTAAAATTTATATCTAATAGTCGTAAAAATAATATACATCTAGAGTTAATTTGAACAACTAGTAAGTCATTCGCTATAAAAGCAATACAAAGCAGAACGTTTACTTCATCACGGTATTAAAAAAGGAGACTATAGAATTGTGATCCTATGTCAACCCTCATGCAGCTAACTTCTCTTTTAGGGAAAGTACGTCACAGTATGGCCAATTATTCAAATCATCAAAAACTTTAACTTTCATATCGACATAAATATGCTGTAGAATGCAAACATTGAAAATAATTGATTCTCCATTGTGAGTTTGTCCATCACTAACATCAACATTGAGAAAACATCATATTAAATATGATGTTTTGAAATTCTGTTAAGCTTAAAGGTCATTTTAGATTAGACAATTTTTCGTGCAATATTTAATCCCAGTTTTGGAACAATATTTGGAATAGATTCCTTGTGTGAAATATTGGCCAACTGTTTTAAGCTATTTTAAACTATTCCAATTTATTGAACAATATTTAGTTCAAGATTCTGCGCAGTAATCTGATTTGATGATGAAATAAATATAACCTTTTCAAAAATTTCGTTAGTTAAGGAGCCGGAAAATTTTAAATATGTATTAATTTGCACAGCTGCTCGTGTCACTGAGCGAATATTAACTTTAAAACAGAGGAGAAGGAGTGTTCTATTTTGTACAAACAAGCACAGTATGTATGAACGAACCAGTATGTTATCTCGTGACGTCACACTGCCGAGCTCCCTGTGACCTACAACGTCGAGATAAGTGTTTCGAAACTGAAACAGCTTTTTTAAAAATAATTTATTTAATATAGGTTATAAAAGTAGATCTATTCGTTAGAATGGTTAGACAGAAACTGAAAATATTATAATGATAAAGGTTTACATGTGCATAATAGATAGCGTTAGAATTCCTAGTAAAGGTGTCAGATTTCTGTAGGTGTCATGGCATTGTCATCTCGTAACTCCTCCATCCCTAAGTCGCAAAAATAATGGAATGATTTTGGCGATTCGAGTCTATTGGATTTTCTTGAATTTTGATTGCCTCTTCTTTCTTGTTTGACTTTGACTTCTTTCTTCTGAACAGATAGTATGATATGATTGTTATGAATAAAATTATTAATAATGATAATATTGTTATGATTGGCACTTTATAGGTGTTTGTTTGAATTTCAATTGGTTTTAATTGCTTGACAATTCTATTAATTTCGTAAAGATCATCAAATTTTATTTCTGTAAGATTTGAAGCTTGATAATTTGTTTGAATTTTGAACTGTTCGATTTTTAATTTTGGTAGAATTAGTGATTTGCCTTTTTGGATTTCTTTCTTGTTTGAATATTTGAGTTCGTTGATGGTTAATTCACATTCTTCTGGAATATTGATTAATGATGGAATTTGGACTTGAAATATTCTGTTACTTCGACATTTTGATACGACATCTTGGGATTGTACAGGGATAATCATTACTTCGTCATTTGTTATTTGTTGAACTATTGATTTCTGAATATTGATTTTGGTAGCGTGGCAGCCATTTGGAGATTGACCTTCTAGGAGTTGCAGCGTACAGTTGTCCTCTGGAACGGAATCTTGCACACAGTAGTATATGTCTTCTAGTCTTGGACATTCTTCTTTCTCTAATTGAGTTTCTTCGTTGTTACGTGCCAAGTATGGGTATGATGGGGTGAATACTGTATTATTTTGGATTATTGGAAATATATGATAAAATTCTGAGGGTTTTGATTTTAGGATAGGAACATGAATAGCAAATATTAATTTGGAGCCGGAAAAGGTCACTTGGGTTCCAAGAAAAGTATAGTATGTTAAGATATTATTAAATCTAGGGATTTGATTGACTTTATATATTTGATTTAAATGTTTGATCAAATCTAAAATTTCGTAACTCGATATTATTGAACTATGAAGAGTATTTAATTTTGAAAAGAGAACGGCATTTTCGATATTATCAATAAATGAAATTAGATTCTGACAATCGAGATTGATCTGACTTATTGTTCCTTGAAAAGTTATGTATCTACCTAAAGAGTCAATTTGATTCAATATAGACGCTTGAAATTTTTCTAGATTATTATGAAGTTTTTGTTGATTTTGCCAAAGTGTTGTCAATGATTGATTATAGTGATCAATTAATTTTTTAAACAAAGAGGTTTGTAAATTTAGTTCGTATGATACATGTTTTTGATTCTCTTGTAAAAGTTTAATTGCATTATCATAACGGTCACCGTCATCTGAGTCTAAATTTCCAAATAACCATTTATTGACTTTACCTAATCCATTGATTAAGCCTCTCTTTGAACGCATATGGGGATACAAATTTTCAAATTTTCTTTCTAAAGAGTTAATTAAAAATTCAGTTCTTTCTATCATGTTTTCACTCAAACCATGATATGATATGGGATTGGAACTATTGATTTTTACTACTGTTTTTTGTACAATGGAAAAGTGAGTTTTTAATGTATCTATCTGTTTAACCACTTCCTTAACATCTAAGTAGTGAATAAATGTATGTTTTGTATATATAATCCTAGCTTCACCTATTTCTACTGGAAGTATTATATTTTCTAAGGGCGTAATACTAATTTCTTCCTTAATACTATTTATTCTAATTATTAGAAGGGCCAGCCACATCAGGAGTGTTAGTAACTTCATCTTCCTGTGGGTCCTGTAAAACGTTATTTAAATTAATTCTAGGTTTCCTAATAATACTTTTATGATAGGTGCCTTTATTTGTTTCTAATAAAACACCTCTATCATTTACTACCTCCACCTTTTTAAATTTCGGTAGTTTTTTATCGCGGAATTTAGTCTGTACATATGCTGATTCTTGTGCTGATAAATCGGGGGGATCATTTCGATTTTGATTGATTTTTGTTATAAAATTTTCTTTCACTTTTTCGTTACGTTCTTTTATTGATTTGTATAGCTTTTTACTAGCTTCCTTGTGGTTTTGAACATAATAAGATAGGACTAAGTGATCATTAAGATCAAAGGGGTCTGGATTGTCTGTATGACCTTTGATAATTTCAAAAGGGGTATATTTTGTAGCAGAATGTATAGAATTGTTGTAGCTTAGTACAGAGTGTTTCATTATTTGGGTAGGAGATAATTCCTTGTTTTCTTCTCGTAGACATCTGAAATGTTCTATTAAACTAGAATGAAAACGTTCTACCGGCGAGTTGGAGTTACTATTTTTGGCTGTTGTGTAATGAAGTTCAATTCGGTGTAATTTACAAAAATCTTCTAAGTCTTTATTTTTAAACTCAGTGCCACTGTCGGTAGTTATTTTAAAGGGGAGTCCGTGGTGGGTTATGAAGCTTAATAAACTATCTACTACTGAAATGCCGCTAACGGTATTAAGGGGATAGGCTTGACCATATCTGGAAAATGAATCAATAACAGTAAGGAATGGGGTATTGGATATTCTAAACACATCCATGTGTATATGATCAAATGGCTTGGAAGAAGTTGGTGTCAGATTAAATTTGACTATGGGTGGGTTCCGGTCATATTTATTTTTTAAACATACTTCACAACTATTAACAAATTTCTCGATATCTTCCGACATTTTTGGCCAATAATAGACTTTGGTTAGGGACATTTTCAGCTCGTTAATTCCGCGGTGTCCTTTTTTGTATACGTGATAGTACTGCATTTTTTCTTGTTGTTCTTCGATAGTAGGAATATCGCTTAAAATTTTTGTACAATGAATAAGTTTGAATGCTGAATTTTTAAAATATTTTTGGAGTGTTACTACAAAAATTTCCGGTAAATATTGCGTTTTAAAATATAAAGCATAGGTATATTTAGGATTGAAAAATTCTTTGGCAAATTTAAAAATACTTTCATCTAAGTTTCTTTGTGGCAAGGTGACATTTAGTCTGGTGTTTTCAAATACATTTTCTTTCCTACATAATGTTTCTACAATATCACCGCAAGTTAAAATTATTTGATTTTTATATTGGTTCACTGGTCTCTCTGTAATGGGTATGGAAAGGATTGGATTCTCTATGGAGGTATGTACTGTTTCTAAATCGCTGTTTGAAATATTGTCTAATAGCGGGGGTTGGATTTGGACATTTTGTATTATATTTATTCTATTTTGATCATTTAATGTATTATTATTTTCGTTTAGTGTATTGTCAACGTCATTAGGTGACAGATTTGGCAATTCCGTCAGGTTTTCAATTTCTTGTTGAATTATAGAGTCGATATCGTCTATATTGACGTCTAATGAAGCGGTTTCTAAAGCGTTAAAATCGTGGTTGGGAGGTGCTCTTGACAAAGCATCCGCCACTTGGTTGAGTTTACCTTTTTGATACTTGATAGTATATTCGAATTCTTCTAATTTGAGCCGCCAACGCATAAGGCGTGAATTCGGCTCTTTAAGAGAAAATAACCATTCCAATGGCTTATGATCGGTCAAAATATTAAAAACGCGGCCAAACAAGTATGGACGAAAATACTTACATCCCCAAACAACTGCAAGTAATTCTTTTTCTATCGTCGAATAATTAATTTCGGCAGAGTTTAAGGTTCGCGAGGCGTAGCATATAGGGTGATTGTCTTGACTCAGTACTGCTCCTATCGCGTACATAGATGCGTCTGTCATAATTTCAAAGGGTTTTTCAAAATCGGGATAAGCCAATATGGGCTCTGATATTAGTAAATTTTTACAATTATTAAAGCAATCGATAAATTCTTTAGTGTGTTTAACTTTATTATCTTTTTTCAAACAGTTTGTTAAAGGCTTTGTTAGTTTTGCGAAATTTCGGATAAATTTTCGGTAATAACCAAGAAGTCCAAGAAATGATTTTATTTCTTTCTGAGTTTTTGGAATTGGAAAGTTACTTATAGCATGAATCTTTTTCGGATTGGGTTTAATACCCTGGGGTGTCACAACATGTCCAAGGAATTCTACCTCCTTGCGCAGAAATTCACATTTGTCCAACTGGACTTTTAGGCTCGCCTCTTTTAATTTTTCAAAAACCAATTTTAAATTTTGGATGTGCTCTTGCAATCCAGTGCTGAAAATAATTATGTCATCCATGTATACAAGACATATTTTGTTTTGGAGGTCTTTTAGGACCTCGTCCATGACTCTTTGAAATGTACTGGGTGAATTACGAAGACCCATTGGCATTCTAAGGAATTCATATTTTCCATTATCGACATTAAATGCAGTTTTATTAATAGAACACTTACTCATTTCTATTTGGTAGAAACCACTAGCAAGATCAAGTGTACTGAAGTATTGGGCTCTACCCAATTTATCTAAAGTTTCATTAATATTTGGGATAGGGTAACGGTCGCTAATTGTTTTCTCGTTTAGCTTCCTGTAGTCTACTACGAGACGCCACTTTTGCTGTCCCGAAGCATCCATTTCCTTTGGCACTATCCATATTGGAGAGGACCAGGGACTAGAATTAGAAGAAGGTTTAATAATACCTTTCTCCAGCATATCTTCTATTTGTCGACTCACCTCTTCTTTAAGAGCGTAAGGATACCTATATGATTTCACATGAACAGGAGCTTCGTCTTTGGTTTTTATGACATGTTTAACCTTAGACGTAAATGTAAGTGGGTCACCCGGTTTTAGAAATATTTCTGGAAATTTTCGGCATAAATTTATTATACTATTTTTCTCTTCACTGTTCATATGTGTCGTTCTAATCAGATTTTTAATATCATTCTTCTTGAAATTATCTTTAACTGAATTATTAAAACATTCAAATTTATAAGTTTCATATAAATCCGGTACATAAGGAATAGAATTTATCGGTCTCAATAATTTAATACATATATTTTTATTGGTCTCGTTAATGAATTCAACTGAAGCGAATCCATTTTTGGCCAAAGTTAGTGACTCTGGTATATAAATATCACCTAATATAGTTTTATCGATTAAAATTTCACCATTAGTGGTAGTAACAGGGATTCTTTTCAAAATTCTTTCATATGGGCCAACTGAAATCCGAAACTTTATATCAGACGGCTTCCTAAATTTAAGAGGAATTATGGCGTTATCACTAATTAGCCGTTTATTCTTTAAGTCAATGTTGAAGTTCATTGTTATTAAGTCATTAATTCCGATAACACCATCGAAAAATTCGTGGAAATCATACAGTATAAAATGTAACATATGATTATAATTAAACTCTCGGAATGCAGGCATTTCCGCTTGATATCTAATATTCTTTGTGCCTAGAGAAGTTGAAAGTGATACATTCGAATGAAAAATACCGTTGGGAAAAAATTTTTCTGCAACGATAGGTTTTAAAATAGATTTCGTACTACCAGTGTCGACAAGCAATTTTAATGGAGGATTTTGAATTTCAATATAGGGCAGTGGGTTATTCGAAGTTATATTGAGTTCAGCTAAGGTGGGCAGATCATTGAGGCTCTGCTCTGAAAATTTGGGTTGCGATAATCGATTTCATCATTTAATTGGTTATTACCACCCTGATCTACATATTGGTTATCATCATATTCTTGAGAGCCAGCTTCATTTTCGTTGCAATCATTAGCAAATAATTCTTCCGATATGAAGTCACGTCTTTGATTATTATTATTTGAAAAATAGTTATTATTTCTATTATTTTGATTTGAAGTTCGTTTACTATACATTGAAGGGATTCTGGAAGTCGTGGACATGGGTTGTGGTTTAGGTAATTGATTTTGAGGAATTGGTTTGGGCTTGAAAACATTTCGCGGCGGTCCGAAGACTTGCGCATTTGTTGGATAATTATTTTTTTGTAAAAATGGGCGTTGTTGAATATTTATTGGCTGAGAGGGCCATTCGTATTTTTTGGAGTTTTGTCGATATTGACTTGTATTAGAAGAGTTGAATTGTGAATTCGATTGATTATTATTATGATTGTTATTTGGAAAATTAAATTTTGGAGATGAATATAATCTTTCAAAATTTTCAAATTCGCTTACATATGCTAAAGCATGCTCAAGGGAATTTGGTTGTTTTAAATGTAGGTTGTTTCTTAGCACTCCTGTACATCCGGCTATAAATGTATTTAAAGCGGTTTTGTCACAGTGGTGCATTTGACAAATTTTCTCATTTTGGTTTAAGCTTGTATCATTACTGATTCTTTGTATGATACTGCTTCTTAAAATTTGAAGTCTATTTCCAAATTCTAATAAATTTTCATTTCTATACGGCCTATTTCTCGTGAGCTCTTGTATTAAACAATCTAAGTTACGTTTATCTGAAAAACATTGTACTAACGCATTTTTCAATAAATTCCAACTAGTTAATTCTACCCGATTTCCTACCATTAACTCCGCTTTTCCAATTAGTTTTCCCTGTATGCATTCAAATATGTGTTCATTTAATTCTCTATCACCATAATTACTATAGGTTGCTATTAAACTTTCACATCGAGAAATAAAAGTATTTAGTGTATTGATATCCCCATCATAGGGTTTAATATTTTCTAGCTTTGACTTAAATAAATTCCAGTTAACGGCTCGTGGCTCTTGTGCTGCGGTTGCCATTTTTTCTAATTTAATATTACTTAATTTTTTATTCGACTCTAAATTATTTTCACTTTTACTGATAGTTAATTTATTGAAAAAGTTTACCAAGTCAGGTTCACTCATAAAAATATAAACTTCTCTATTCGATATACGATAAAAAATAATTATTGTTTATTTCGAAAAAATTCTTAACAACTATCCTTCCTGAAAACCTCAAAAGGGCTAGGAGGGTGAAAAGGAACTTGGCACTTACCTCGATGGTCGTATATACCAGTTTCTTCCCCGAGTTTCTGCTTCCAAGGGCTATAGCTGGATCTGTCTCGTCTCCAATGAAGGATAACTTAAAGTCCACGAAAGGGTAGGTTTCACAGATTCGCGATAAAGACGTAGAAACGTCAAAGTCCCGAAACTTATTGTTTTCGACAAAAGCGAAATTTTCACAAATTTTCACGACTTCGCGAATCCTACTGACTGCGCCAGATAAGTGTTTCGAAACTGAAACAGCTTTTTTAAAAATAATTTATT
>CAJUYH010001252.1:0-32286 GCA_910591685.1 Galerucella tenella | reverse complement strand
CAAATGTTGTGCAAAAGGACACAAACTATCACAAAGTTGCCAACTTTCTGTGGCGAATATCTCAAAATTTTTGACAAGCACAAAAATCTCCCTTTAAGCACACCTATACATCTTTCAACACAATTTCTTGCTTGAATATGGCACTGTGTATAATTAAATTGTGGAGTCCCTGGAGCTGCATTTTCGATGGGTGTCATCAACCAGGGCTCTTGAGGATACCCAGAATCGCCCAAAAGCCACGAATTGCCGTTGTCATTGTGTGCAGCTTCCATTGCCCTTCTTGCAATGGAGTTCCTCCATATATGCGAATCATGGGAAGCTCCTGCATGCTGGGCATTGACGCTAAGGATTCTCAGATTTGAGTCACAAATTATTTGCACATTCTTTGAGTGGTATCCTTTTCTGTTTAAATAGGCATGCTCTTGTTCATGTGGCCTGATAATTTCAATGTGTGTTCCATCAACAGCTCCTACTACCCCTGGAAAATTAAATTTCTCCATGAATCCCGCTTTAATTTCACTCCTCTTTTCCAATGTTAAAGGGAATTGCACCCAATTGGCAGCAAAAGTATCAATAATTGCCATTGTAACATCATGAATTGCTCTTGACATACTTTGTTGAGCAACTGACACATTGTAACTGCGGCCAATAACTCTTTGGTATGTACCAGTAGCAAAAAAATGCAAGGACCCAAAAAAGTTTACTGCTGGTGGAATTGCCACTGGATTTACATTATTGGTTAATGCTGGAATAATCCCATTTAGCAAATAATATGCCATATCTTTAGTTAGGCGAAATAATTCCTTAAACCTTACATCTTCTATTTGGAAACAATCACTATTGTCACGCATTATTCTTCTTTCAATATTTTCTAGTCGAATTACCTCTAGTCTTTCATCCTCTTCAACAATTAAATTATTTAAATTATTTATCGGAAGCATTGTAATTTATAATTAATTTTTTAGCACATCCAAAACACAAATAAAAATAAACAATAACGATGACAATTGTTTTGTTTGTCAATTTTCCTTAGGTAGTAATCAAAAGTCCCTAAAATATCCCCCAACTTTATCTTAATGTTTTTAGAATAGCTAGTAGTTAGAAAAGCCTCCCCGATATTTACCGAAGTGTTGTCGACAGTGACACGGAGTACGCAAAAAGGCTACTGTCGACTTTTAAAATAGATTTCTATTATAGAAAGTGACTTGTAGAATTCTATAGTGCACAGGGTCCCGGATTGTCTATATGACCTTTGATAATTTCAAAAGGGGTATATTTTGTAGCAGAATGTATAGAATTGTTGTAGCTTAGTACAGAGTGTTTCATTAATTGGGTAGGAGATAATTCCTTGTTTTCTTCTCGTAGACATCTGAAATGTTCTATTAAACTAGAATGAAAACGTTCTACCGGCGAGTTGGAGTTACTATTTTTGGCTGTTGTGTAATGAAGTTCAATTCGGTGTAATTTACAAAAATCTTCTAAGTCTTTATTTTTAAACTCAGTGCCACTGTCGGTAGTTATTTTAAAGGGGAGTCCGTGGTGGGTTATGAAGCTTAATAAACTATCTACTACTGAAATGCCGCTAACGGTATTAAGGGGATAGGCTTGACCATATCTGGAAAATGAATCAATAACAGTAAGGAATGGGGTATTGGATATTCTAAACACATCCATGTGTATATGATCAAATGGCTTGGAAGAAGTTGGTGTCAGATTAAATTTGACTATGGGTGGGTTCCGGTCATATTTATTTTTTAAACATACTTCACAACTATTAATAAATTTCTCGATATCTTCCGACATTTTTGGCCAATAATAGACTTTGGTTAGGGACATTTTCAGCTCGTTAATTCCGCGGTGTCCTTTTTTGTATACGTGATAGTACTGCATTTTTTCTTGTTGTTCTTCGATAGTAGGAATATCGCTTAAAATTTTTGTACAGTGAATAAGTTTGAATGCTGAATTTTTAAAATATTTTTGGAATGTTACTACAAAAATTTCCGGTAAATATTGCGTTTTAAAATATAAAGCATAGGTATATTTAGGATTGAAAAATTCTTTGGCAAATTTAAAAATACTTTCATCTAAGTTTCTTTGTGGCAAGGTGACATTTAGTCTGGTGTTTTCAAATACATTTTCTTTCCTACATAATGTTTCTACAATATCACCGCAAGTTAAAATTATTTGATTTTTATATTGGTTCACTGGTCTCTCTGTAATGGGTATGGAAAGGATTGGATTCTCTATGGAGGTATGTACTGTTTCTAAATCGCTGTTTGAAATATTGTCTAATAGCGGGGGTTGGATTTGGACATTTTGTATTATATTTATTCTATTTTGATCATTTAATGTATTATTATTTTCGTTTAGTGTATTGTCAACGTCATTAGGTGACAGATTTGGCAATTCCGTCAGGTTTTCAATTTCTTGTTGAATTATAGAGTCGATATCGTCTATATTGACGTCTAATGAAGCGGTTTCTAAAGCGTTAAAATCGTGGTTGGGAGGTGCTCTTGACAAAGCATCCGCCACTTGGTTGAGTTTACCTTTTTGATACTTGATAGTATATTCGAATTCTTCTAATTTGAGCCGCCAACGCATAAGGCGTGAATTCGGCTCTTTAAGAGAAAATAACCATTCCAATGGCTTATGATCGGTCAAAATATTAAAAACGCGGCCAAACAAGTATGGACGAAAATACTTACATCCCCAAACAACTGCAAGTAATTCTTTTTCTATCGTCGAATAATTAATTTCGGCAGAGTTTAAGGTTCGGGAGGCGTAGCATATAGGGTGATTATCTTGACTCAGTACTGCTCCTATCGCGTACATAGATGCGTCTGTCATAATTTCGAAAGGTTTTTCAAAATCGGGATAAGCCAATATGGGCTCTGATATTAGTAAATTTTTACAATTATTAAAGCAATCGATAAATTCTTTAGTGTGTTTAACTTTATTATCTTTTTTCAAACAGTTTGTTAAAGGCTTTGTTAGTTTTGCGAAATTTCGGATAAATTTTCGGTAATAACCAAGAAGTCCAAGAAATGATTTTATTTCTTTCTGAGTTTTTGGAATTGGAAAGTTATTTATAGCATGAATCTTTTTCGGATTTGGTTTAATACCCTGGGGTGTCACAACATGTCCAAGGAATTCTACCTCCTTGCGCAGAAATTCACATTTGTCCAACTGGACTTTTAGGCTTGCCTCTTTTAATTTTTCAAAAACCAATTTTAAATTTTGGATGTGCTCTTGCAATCCAGTGCTGAAAATAATTATGTCATCCATGTATACAAGACATATTTTGTTTTGGAGGTCTTTTAGGACCTCGTCCATGACTCTTTGAAATGTACTGGGTGAATTACGAAGACCCATTGGCATTCTAAGGAATTCATATTTTCCATTATCGACATTAAATGCAGTTTTATTAATAGAACATTTACTCATTTCTATTTGGTAGAAACCACTAGCAAGATCAAGTGTACTGAAGTATTGGGCTCTACCCAATTTATCTAAAGTTTCATTAATATTTGGGATAGGGTAACGGTCGCTAATTGTTTTCTCGTTTAGCTTCCTGTAGTCTACTACGAGACGCCACTTCTGCTGTCCCGAAGCATCCATTTTCTTTGGCACTATCCATATTGGAGAGGACCAGGGACTAGAAGAAGGTTTAATAATACCTTTCTCCAGCATATCTTTTATTTGTCGACTCACCTCTTCTTTAAGAGCGTAAGGATACCTATATGATTTCACATGAACAGGAGCTTCGTCTTTGGTTTTTATGACATGTTTAACCTTAGACGTAAATGTAAGTGGGTCACCCGGTTTTAAAAATATTTCTGAAAATTTTCGGCATGAATTTATTATACTATTTTTCTCTTCGCTGTTCATATGTGTCGTTCTAATCAGATTTTTAATATCATTCCTCTTTAAATTATCTTTAAATGAATTATTAAAACATTCAAATTTATAAGTTTCATATAAATCCGGTGCATAAGGAATAGAATTTATCGGTCTCAATAATTTAATGCATATATTTTTATTGGTCTCGTTAATGAATTCAACTGAAGCGAATCCATTTTTGGCCAAAGTTAGTGACTCTGGTATATAAATATCACCTAATATAGTTTTATCGATTAAAATTTCACCATTAGTGGTAGTAACAGGGATTCTTTTCAAAATTCGTTCATATGGGCCAACTGAAATCCGAAACTTTATATCAGACGGCTTCCTAAATTTAAGAGGAATTATGGCGTTATCACTAATTAGCCGTTTATTCTTTAAGTCAATGTTGAAGTTCATTGTTATTAAGTCATTAATTCCGATAACACCATCGAAAAATTCGTGGAAATCATACAGTATAAAATGTAACATATGATTATAATTAAACTCTCGGAATGCAGGCATTTCCGCTTGATATCTAATATTCTTTGTGCCTAGAGAAGTTGAAAGTGATACATTCGAATGAAAAATACCGTTGGGAAAAAATTTTTCTGCAACGATAGGTTTTAAAATAGATTTCGTACTACCAGTGTCGATAAGCAATTTTAATGGAGGATTTTGAATTTCAATATAGGGCAGTGGGTTATTCGAAGTTATATTGAGTTCAGCTAAGGTGGGCTGATCATTGAGGCTCTGCTCTGAAAATTTGGGTTGCGATAATCGATTTCATCATTTAATTGGTTATTACCACCCTGATCTACATATTGGTTATCATCATATTCTTGAGAGCCAGCTTCATTTTCGTTGCAATCATTAGCAAATAATTCTTCCGATATGAAGTCACGTCTTTGATTATTATTATTTGAAAAATAGTTATTATTTCTATTATTTTGATTTGAAGTTCGTTTACTATACATTGAAGGGATTCTGGAAGTTGTGGACATGGGTTGTGGTTTAGGTAATAGATTTTGAGGAATTGGTTTGGGCTTGAAAACATTTCGCGGCGGTCCGAAGACTTGCGCATTTGTTGGATAATTATTTTTTTGTAAAAATGGGCGTTGTTGAATATTTATTGGCTGAGAGGGCCATTCGTATTTTTTGGAGTTTTGTCGATATTGACTTGTATTAGAAGAGTTGAATTGTGAATTCGATTGATTATTATTATAATTGTTATTTGGAAAATTAAATTTTGGAGATGAATATAATATTTCAAAATTTTCAAATTCGCTTACATATGCTAAAGCATGCTCAAGGGAATTTGGTTGTTTTAAATGTAGGTTGTTTCTTAGCACTCCTGTACATCCGGCTATAAATGTATTTAAAGCAGTTTTGTCACAGTGGTGCATTTGACAAATTTTCTCATTTTGGTTTAAGCTTGTATCATTACTGATTCTTTGTATGATACTGCTTCTTAAAATTTGAAGTCTATTTCCAAATTCTAATAAATTTTCATTTCTATACGGCCTATTTCTCGTGAGCTCTTGTATTAAACAATCTAAGTTACGTTTATCTGAAAAACATTGTACTAACGCATTTTTCAATAAATTCCAACTAGTTAATTCTACCCGATTTCCTACCATTAACTCCGCTTTTCCAATTAGTTTTCCCTGTATGCATTCAAATATGTGTTCATTTAATTCTCTATCACCATAATTACTATAGGTTGCTATTAAACTTTCACATCGAGAAATAAAAGTATTTAGTGTATTGATATCCCCATCATAGGGTTTAATATTTTCTAGCTTTGACTTAAATAAATTCCAGTTAACGGATCGTGGCTCTTGTGCTGCGGTTGCCATTTTCTCTAATTTAATATTACTTAATTTTTTATTGGACTCTGAATTATTTTCACTTTTACTGATAGTTAATTTATTGAAAAAGTTTACCAAGTTCAAGTTCACTCATAAAAATATAACTTCTCTATTCGATATACGATAAAAATAATTATTATTTATTTCGGAAAAATTCTATCCTTCCTGAAAACCTCAAAAGGGCTAGGAGGGTGAAAAGGAACTTGGCACTTACCTCGATGGTCGTATCTACCAGTTTCTTCCCCGAGTTTCTGCTTCCAAGGGCTATAGCTGGATCTGTCTCGTCTCCAATGAAGGATAACTTAAAGTCCACGAAAGGGTAGGTTTCACAGATTCGCGGTAAAGACGTAGAAACGTCAAAGTCCCGAAACTTATTGTTTTCGACAAAAGCGAAATTTTCACAAATTTTCACGACTTCGCGAATCCTACTGACTGCGCCAGATAAGTGTTTCGAAACTGAAACAGCTTTTTTAAAAAAGAATTTATTTAATATAGGTTACAAGTAGATCTATTCGTTAGAATGGTTAGACAGAAACTGAAAATATATAATAATAAAGGTTCACATGTGCATTATAGATAGCGTTAGAATTCTTAGTAAAGGTGTCAGCTTTCTGTAGGTGTCATGGAATTGTCATCTCGTAACTGTCATTATCTACTTTTAAATTATATGAGATTGGTGATAGAAATTAGTAATACATATTACAGACGTTATTAAACTCTACTTCCAAACGCAGCATAAAATCTATTGCCAATCTTCTTTTCCCATTACTTGAGAATACCGACCTTTCAATGACCACTCCGCTCCCCCAACCTCATATGCCTCTGTCAACCTGTCAACAGCGTGGCCATTTGTACCGATTCACTCTTCTCAATTAATTCACTCAATACTATCTTTACTGACCATCCATTAGTTCAAAACATCCATGACATCTATCAAACTCTCTCAGCTCGTGATGTAACAGTCTGTATTATCTGGCTCCCATCTCACATTGGAATTACTGGCAATGAAAACGCTTACCACCATGCTAAAGAAGCCTCTTCTTCCATCACCACAACAACGTTCCAGCTCCCAGATGACATAAAACTATTATTCAAAAAGTCCGTCTAGGAGTCCTGGCAAATTTTTTGGCACAACAGCCCTTCACGATATACAACCATTAATCGGCTGTATCTCCCTCGACTTCTTAACCAGGAGAGAAGCTGCTGTCATTAGACGATTGCGGATCAACCATACCAGATACACACATGGTTACTTGATGTCTTCTGAAAACCTTCCCGTCTGCCATCACTGCAATAAGGCTTTAACCGTTAAACATATTCTCACCAACTGCCAGGAATACACCATTACATATATAAGCGCCTAGACCTAAGACCAAACCTGGGAGAGCTTTTAAACTGCATCGCTGAAATCCCAAAGACATTGAAATTCCTCAAAACAACTAACCTCTACCACAAAATATAAACTAGATTGATATTTTACATATTATTTTATGTTTTAAGATAGTGTATGTATTTATATGTCTTTTGTATGGTGCAAATGGTCATAGTTGTCGAGGCACTTAAATTCTAATAAAAAAAACTTGAGAGGTGTCAAGGGACACCCGGATGGAACGAAGTTCCTTTCGATTAATTAGTGAAGGAATTGTACATATACACACACCGAAACATTTATATATATATATATACATATATACAAGGACAGGAATATTGGGGAAGCGGCAAAATTGTAAAAAGAGTACTCTTTACACTAATTTCCAAGCTTTCGGAATATCTTTATTTCCATTTTCAAGGATAGTATTTTGAGATTGTATTACAAAAGTTGTTTTATATGGTAAATACATCTAACAATAATTTTGTCTTTGTCTTTGTCTTGTATAGGTTAGAACACGCACGGCTTGCTAAATACATACGTTCTGAAATTGTAATATTAAAAAAATATGATTTGTTTTTGAATTTATTAAAATTATGACGCGTACACTTGCTAAACACACAAAATGTGGAGATTATAATGCGTATGACTTGGTTAGCACAATAATAAAGAGAGGTTATAGTACTTATAGTGCGTACTTGCTAAAAATACAAAAAAGCATTTATTATTATTATTATCTGTATATAATCTCTTTACAAAAAACCTGTATACACTCAACAAAAATAATCGTCGCGACACCACACTGTTCAATGCGAAATAGAAATGAAAATATCTGGCTTGCTTTCTATAAGAGAGAAAGATACAGACAGAGAAACATGCTACGCCGCACAGCTTACAATAGCTTCCTATATCAAAAAGTGTCGGGTCCCCACTTTTCGTAAGAATTTTATCCGTCTAGCCTCCTTTCACAACGCGCGATAAGGAACTTCGTTCCAATAAAAAAAAATTATTCATTAAAAATTTTATTTAAAAAATTTTATATATTTTTTTCATAAAACATTTTTGATAAACTGTTTTTTTTCGGGCATAATGTAGTTGTAAGCGGCTTGAGAATCTTCTATGACCCAAAAACTTCCATTTGGGGCTTTCTCTATGATACTTATAGCTTCTTTTGCCACAAAATCCGAACTGAAACATCAAAAATTAACAAATTCATTAAATAGAAAACAAAATTTTGTAGATATAGTTCATTTACGATAAGTTTGCAATAACAAAACTTGACACATGTTTTACATCGTTGCCACGTTATAATTTTTTTCCAGTTGTTGCCATAAAATGATGTTGATAAGTTGTTTATTGTATAAGATTACATTCAACTCAAAAATAAGAGCAGAACTTATAAAATTTTGATGATTAGATACATAAATTTCAAGATGTCCAAGTTTGAAACCCTAAGTTTAACTGAAAAATGCTATCTTCATGCACATGTTGAATTGCATCGTTATTGCAGTATCAAGTAATAATGTATTCATTAAAAACTTACATCTCTCAGAGAAGTAATAGGAATTAGCGGTCCACCGATAGCTCGTTTTCTCTCAAAATATCATATTAGTGATGCTACCATACCATCTGCTTGTAACCACTTAGTAAAGCATTGCAACGCAGTGTTCGATACTCTCTTTTAAATAGTTATGAAAATAACAGATTATACCTTACACAGTTAGTAAGTAACAAACTATAACATGCAAATGAAAACGACAAACCAACATAAGAAATTCTGATTTTGACAAAATAAGTCTGGCAACCCCTGACACGGCAGCCAACTTTTGGACCGTAACTTCCCTTTATATGATTAATTATTCCATTTAGACTTTGGATGTTTAGATTTTGTTCAGTGGCTGCAATTGTTAGAGGAAAGTCACCAAATATGGAATAGTATCCTATCTACCAATGATGCAATCCATTCCTTGACAAAAACCATCTACGAATCCTTGGACTCAAGCACTCCATCTATTGTTTTTTTTTTATTTAAAAAAGGCCTTCGATACTGTCAACCACTCCATACTTTTAGATACACTAGAAGATATGGGTGTAAGGGGTCTAGCTCATAATTTATTCAAAAGTTATCTAACAAGCAGAACACAAAAAACTAAATTCAAAAATCAGGTGAGTGAAGAGATCAACATTAAATGTGGTGTACCTCAAGGAACAGTATTGGGGCCGGTGCTATTCGTAATTTACTTAAATAATCTATTTGAACAGGAAACAATCGGAAAAATAATCAGCTTCGCGGACGATACTGTGATTTATTACAAACATGATGACTGGTATAATCTCAAAATAAATATTGAAAATGATCTTGGAAAGCTCAAAGACTGGTTCGACAGCAGATTACTCTCAATAAACTTTGACAAAACTGTATATTTACCCTTCAGTAGTCATGAAATGTCTCTGCCAAAATACAATCTTAATATCCAACAAGATTTTTCAATAAAACCTGCAAAAAGAATCAAATACTTGGGTATTTACATTGACAATCACTTACGATGGAACCATCATATGGAATATTTAACTAAAAAGCTTAGGAGTATCCTATTTCGATTTAAGCAAGTAGGCCGATTTTTAAGCTTTAAGTGTAAAACAACAGTTTGGTTGAGTCACACCTCAATTATGGCATTATTGGCTGGGGAGGGGCTTCAAGGAACTATCTAAATGCCCTCGAAGTGTCTCAAAGGCGATTCCTCCGAATGATTCTCAACAAACCTACAAGATATTCAAGCTCACTACTCTATACTGAAACACAAATATTAGATTTTAAACAATTATACATTATTCAGATAGGATGCCATCAATATAAAAATAAATACAAACTTACCACTCACAATCATAGATACGCGACAAGATCGAATAATCAATACAGTATACCAACAGCTCTTAAAACAATAGGTCAAAAAGGTTACTCCTACTTAGCACCTAAATTATTCGGGCAACAACTTCTTTTAAACGCTTCAAAACCCAATTAGTAACATTTGTTAAAGAAACAGACAAAACAAATATACACAAAATGATAGAATGCTGAATCAAAAACAGAAAAGAGTAAACTCATATACGAAAATGTATGTCTGAAATACAATCATGTAAAAATGGATTTATATTGTTTTTCAACTGAATTTTTTGTTTTTTTAAATTTTGACACACCAGCCTATATTCACCACATACAAGTATGTACAATACTTCTGTGGATGTCTAGATGTTTATTCAATTTTATTTGTATTTTATCACTGTATTTGTTAAATTTATGAATAAACGTTATTATTTATATAATATTATGGAATGCCTTCATTTCTCTAAGACTATAAGTATGAAACGCAACACTCGACCATCTTCTGTTTCATTCGGTCTACTAACTATCGCACCCACACCATCGAGTCAGTCGCGCGAATGCTTCACGTGTGGCAGGCGTGTTTTGTTTTGTTGTCGTGCAGAAAATTTCAAGGGTAAGTAATAAACGAGTATTACCAGCTGTTATGTTTGTTTACGTAAGTGTTATACTATTTAGTATATCGGTATTATGTTTATTTCACCATTTTGTGATCTTTTGTCATTAAAATATTGTGACTTTAAAAAATATTTAGAAGAGTTTGAACTAGTAAAAAATTCAAATATGGACAGTCGTCGGTGTCTAATTATGGAATATTAAATTAAATGCTTGATGTGTGGGCTCTGGGCACATTATGATTGTGCTGGTCCAGAGTTTGATACTTGGATCTGTGACTTTTATCACAATATATTATATTTATTTAATTGATCTCAAAGATATTAATGTCCTTTTTTGTTATTGTTATGTTGATTTATTGTTATGTTATTGTTATGTCCATATTTGGTTACTCATTTGTGATTTTGTTTTTTGTGTTAGATTTTAATTTGATAACTAATATATTTGATTAAAGGCTGTTAATTAGGTACTACATATAAATGTATGACTGATTAGTGAAAACATGAAACTGATAGTTTGACGTTAGTTATTATTGCCGAATACACAAAAATAAATTTAATTCAATAAATACTTAGTACCATCTCGTACCTTTGAACTGAAATAACCAAACTTTCTAACATATCATCCCTTAAAGTCATATATTCCTCCTTAATGGTCGTTTCATCCAACTCAGTCATAATAGAAGTGATTGTTGGTCCAGGACAAATAGCCACAACTCTTACGTTGGTCCTTTTATAATGAATGTTACTTCCCCATTCTTTCGTCAAGCCCAGAATACCCAGTTTAGTGGCAACGTATACAGGATAAATATAAGTTTTATCTATGAAGGATACAGACGAAGTATTTAATATTACTCCTTCTTTATCTTGTTTGAAATACCTTAAATACTTTTCGATGCCGAGTAAAGTTCCATATACAGTGCCTTTCTACAAAAAAAGAAGAAATTTTTAATAAGCTCAATAGTATATAGGAATTCTTTTGAACAAGAAAATTCCAGCCCAACATCTACGAAAAGTTGTTTGGTAATTTACGCAACCAGTGCCCCCCACCCAATATTGGACGTGCCCCCCCAATATTGGACGTGCCCCCCCAAACATTGGACATGTCCCCCCAAATATTAGACATGGCCCCCCAAATATTGGACATGTCCCCTCCCCAATGACATTATGATTGGAATGAAACTCACTAAATTTATGTCTATTTCCTTTTCCCAAACATGGTCATTACAAATTCCCGCATTATTGATAAGAATGTCAATATTTCCAAAGTGTTGTAATGTTACTTCAAATGCATCTAAAACAATTTTGTATTATACAGGGCTTTCAAAAAGTAACGCATAAACTCAATATTAGTTAAATAAATATTAAAACTAGAAATTCCCGAAACAGGTCGATTTTTGATTTTAATTTACTATTTTTTCGAATTATGATATAATACACAGGGTGAACCATCTTCGTCTGATGATATTATCACAATAGATTTGCCACAGTCTGTTTTTGGATAAAATAATTTTTTCTCCTCCAAATGGAGTCGTGTAATTTTCGAAAATCCACTTTTCAAAACAAAAATTGCTCATAACTCGACTAATATAATAGATAGAACGTTCTAGTCTTCGGCAATTGATTCAGGGGAAAATTTTACACATTCCAGTGTATTTTGAGTCCGTAATTCCGAGCAATAAGGAAGTTAGCGGAAACCAGTTTATACCGGGTGTTTCATGAGTAATGGGCCAAATTGTAAATCTACGATCAGAAGGCCAAAATAATAATATTTTCATTAACAATAATGGGTCTTAGTCTGCTCCTTACTGAGGTACAGGATGTTAAAGCGAAAAAAATAAAATAGATTCTTGTTAATAGTTCAGTTACTTTTCTACATAAAGACTTGAAAATTGGGAACGAACTAGTTTTTATAAGGGTAAACAAGAATGTGTGAGAGGATTTGAGTTAACTGGTAGATGTCGCCACATGCGCCATATGAATTAGATGAAATCAGCTACAAATTTTTTATCGCTCATTATTTTAAAATTTACTTATTTAATTTGGATAGCCCAATTATTTCTGTAGAAAAAAGCTATACTTCTTTGATCTTCAAAATATTAACGATTTTCGAGATATCTGAATTTTACTAATTCACAACATTTCACGGTGATCGACGTAGCATTAATCTGTTAAGACACAAGCATGCCATGGAATGTTGACGTAATTGATAATTGGTAATAATATTAAAATGAAACCATACAAAAATTACGTAATAAAACACATTTATTGTACGCCAGTTAATAAAACGAAGACAGCATTAGAACAGACTTGAACTAGGACCACTTACAACTCTTATCAAAACCCACTTGTTAAAGTTGTGCAAAGTTAAATTAAATTTAAGCTTAATTATGACCTACTGCAAAAGGTTTTCAACATTGCCACCACCAGCATTTATACACGCATTTAACCGTTTGGTTAAGGATTGTCTGCCTTTAAAAAATGTAGCAGGATTATTTCGTATTGAATTGGTTGCATCTTGAATTCTATTCCATGACTCGTCTCGTGTATTTATAGGTTCAGCATAGATCAATGATTTCATGTAACCCCACACATGAAAATCAAGTGGATTAAACTCGGGACTGCGAGGTGGCCACTGAAATTCACTACCACGTCCAATCCAACGGTGAGGGAATGTTTCATTCAGATGTTCGCGCACAGCAAGTGAAAAATGTGGAGGAGCATCGTATTGCATGAACCACATATTTCTTAGTTGCAATGGAAGATCTCACACATTCTTGTTTACCCTTACAAAAACTAGTTCATACTTTTCGACAAAAACATGATAATCTATTCAAAGGAACCCTTTTTTTCAATTTCCAGAATGACCTTGCCGAGATGGTTCCAAATCCAAAAATGTATTAATACGTTACTTAAAATTAGTTTATGCGTTACTTTATTTTTAATTTGACTGAAAATAATTCAATTCACTCACTTTCAAAACTTTTCTTATCGACTATATCAGTTTTTACAAAAAATACTCTATTTTTGCCAAATTCTTCTTTTAATTCCTCCGCCTGTCTCTCCCCCTTTTCCGTATTTATATCAGCTATGACCACACCCTTGAAAAAAACTATTTTAAAACACTTAATTATTACCAAACAAAGTTAATACCTTAACTTCATTTTTTAATAATTCTTTAACGTGAGACAATCCAATACCATCAGCTCCTCCGGTTACCAAAGCAACTTTACCTTTCACCTTAAACATCTTGCTACCTACCGACAAGATTTTCTATAAAAAATATATATATTTTAGTTTTAATTATTTAAATCTATGGTAAAAGTTGATAGCAATAAATAACTTGTTGTCACTCAAGGATTACATGTTTTTTACTGAAAATTGGATAAAAAAATAGCCTGTTAAAAGGACTGCCGACAAAAGTGGAAGAATAAATAAATAAATCTATTCTATACATTTCATTTCACTCTTATTGGAAGGGTTGAAAAAAAAGAAATACACGGTAAAATGATAAAAGTTATCCAAGACATACTAGAATTTCAAATTACGTAATAACATAAAGTTAAAAGGACTTAGAACTAGCATAGGATTGAGATTGAGAAAAACGGGTATATGAGGCAAGAACACAAGGGAGGTAAAAAAACAAGACTAAGACTAGTTTTGCTCATCAATAATTGGTAGGTATCTATTTGAAACTTTGCAAGAACAAAATGGGGTGTGAAAGCGTGCCGAAATCAAGTCTATACCTACCAGTTTATACTGTTATAGTATATTTACTTTTTCTAGTATTTTTGAGAAGACACCAAAAATTATACACTCGAACACCGGCTGACACTGAAACACTATAATATTTTTTTATCGGCAGTTTATGTTTAATTTGATTGTTTTTCAACCTTGTAAAAAGAAAACCATTTGACAACATGCAGTGAGAGAGAGAGGGTGTTCTGCCGTTTGAAATTAGTTGAGATTGGTGATGGTAATTAGTAATATTTATGCAGAGTTAACTCCTTGTTTTAATAATCCTCTAATATGAGAAAGTCAATACCGTCAGCTCCTCCAGTTATTAAAAGGCCACTTTGAAAGGTTTCACTGTTATTTCACAACTAATTGTACAAAATAAGTAACTATAAAAAGCTATTATTATTATCGGTTCTAAACAGTGCTTAAACTACTACCAGGTACACCAACAATGACAATTGACACTATCTTACGCGTGCTTGGATAACCAACTTCGGTAACTGCAGTTTTAACGAACCATTTAGGCAACATGTAGCATTATCAGAAAACATGTGTATCATTTAATATACCGAATAGAGTGGGTACACTTCTGAGTAGCCCTGTATATTATTTTGAAATTTGGTACACGTAATAACTATTACCTAGAAACTCCATCAAAAGTATCTCCAAAAATATAATGCTGGTCCGGCTTAACAAAAAATTTTAAAACTTGTTTTTCCTAAAAACAACACCCTGTATTGCCAGAAAAAGTCAATGTTTGGGAAACCACATAGTTGGTCATGTCTTCCTAAATTCAAATTTAAGCGGTGAAGTGTATCTGGAGATGTTACAAAATGCAATTGAGCTGTTAATTCTTGAAATTCTGGAAGATAATCCAGATGGATTCGGCCATCTGGAAATAACATTTCAACAAGATGGTGTTCCTGCACATTATTATGGTGCAGTAAGACGTTACCTGGATGAAGAATATCGAGGTAGATGGATCGGACGGCGAGGTCCTATAGAATGACACCTCGGTCACCAGATCCGACACCTTTAGATTTTTTTCTATGGGGGAACTTGAAATCCAAGGCTTATACTACGGAACCAGATATAGCATTGGCGTTTTGAAAGAAAGAATTATTGAAGAATGCAATGCAATTTCAGCTGACACATTCGAACGAGTACGACAAGAGTTTACTAATAGGATGTACTACTGTCAGGAAGTAGACGGAGCACATTTCGAACACTTGCTATAAGCATCCATTGTTGATATTTGATTAATTATTTAAAAAAATAATTTTGGTATTTATCTAATTCATCCGTCAAAATTAGTTTAAACCCAAACAAAATTAATATGGCTATATAGCCAATGTCAATGCCCCTTTCAAACGAGACATCACTTGCCATAAGGTCCTATTTAAAATTATTGGCTAGAGTGGCACTGTGACATTATCTATCACTATTACGTCACCTGTTACCATTCTTAGAGAAGTTTACAACACTTTAATTTCACCCTCAAAATTTTATTAATGTAAATGTAGCCGTTCAAAAGATACGGGGGGGGGGGGGACTTTTGAATAGCACTGTATACATGTTATGACTATCAGGGTATATCCATTCAAGGTATATTGAAAAAAGTGTTATGTTGTATCCAAGAAACATGCAAAAGATATACGCCTGGCTGACAGCGTAATTTCTACTCCTTTGAACTACTCAACCGTATATCCGTAACGCGGCCCCATTGAACGTCGCAATCAATATGTGTATTTTCTCAATAAAAAGAGACAGAGATGATCGTCACCGCGACGCAAGGCGCCTGTTTTCCACAGGGCGTCGACATTCGATGCCGGAGAAAACAGCCGGTAGTGGATTTGTTTTCAAAGTGAAAATTCACATTTTCTAATAAAAACCATCTACAACAATCCAACCGAATTGACGTCGATAGATACCCGGTTACTATGAGTGTCAAGGTAAGATATTTAGATGGTTATAATATTAATCGCAAATAGCTTGTGTTGTACGTCAAATACTTTTAGACCAGTTAAAATGTTTTTATTTCATGAATTTTACATTATAAACTAGTCAGGACTGTAAAGTTGGTTAAATATTTTAGTGGTTTCGTAGCCGAGATACATTTTTTTTTCGATAAAATTAATTTCATTCCTTGTTTTTTTGATATAAAATTGATGTCGAGAAGTTTGTTTTATAGATATAGGTTAGATGGTATATTTTAGTTTGTCCTTGAGACTAAAATAGCCAATCAGATTATGTAACCTAGTCTTAAGAGATACCAAAATACCTGCATATCTGCGGTTGAGCCATTCGTGCCATTGGAAAAGCATGAAAGTCAGCTGGACGGGTTTTTAATAATATTTTTTAAGATTAAAGTAAAATAATCTCAGCCTACAACGCCACAATGGTCAAAACTAGCTGTAAAGTGTAAAGTACACTTGTAAGAGTTGAAAAAGGAACCTATTTCGCGTGATTGTTGATACTTTATATAGCTGGGCCATACGAACGTACTATGCGAGCTCTTTCAAACACCCGAGCTGCACACTTCTATCCTTTGACAGTCCTAAGACGTAATTTTAACAGGTTGTTCGAGTTTGAAAATGCTTTATATTGTTTTCTCGGGCTTAGGACTAAATATCCTGTTCAAAAATATCCTGCTAAAAATATCCTACCAAAAATAACCCCTCCCATATTATCTCTAGCTTAAAAAACCTTTTCCAAAAATATGCTTGAATTGAATTTAATTATTATAAATAATATTTGGAAACTTTAAAATAACAAGCACAATATTAATATCAATGTTCTATATAAATATATTCTCACATTTTATTTCGGGGTGGGGAAGGCAAAAAAAAACAAAAAATTATTCCCTTCCCCTTCCTCGAAAAACTCTTTTCGAGAAGGGGAAGGGAATAAATATGTATTTATATAGATAGACATATACAGGGTGTACCAACCTTACGACAAACTTCGGTATATGGGTTATTTTGAGAGATATAAAAAAATGTTATTAACAAAAATAGTTGATGTGTTGAAGGTCCATATTTTGAAATTATATCGAACTATACAGAGTGCTGCATAACTCCATTACAAACCGAAATTGATTTTTCAAATGGGAGCCCCTGTATTCGGATTGGTTACATATTTTTGAAGCTTTTGATATGAGGTTTTGCCACGTTATACAGAGTCCTTCAAAAGATATGGACACGTTTATGTGAAAATCGTAGGTAAATCAACGCTCAGTAGCTTGTTGTACGTTAAAGAAAAAAATGTATTTTCCCAGAGTTTTGTAATATAATTTAATATCTACGTATCCTATTAAATTTCAATTATATTCTTTCTTGTATACAGGGTGAACGGAAACTCGAGCCTGTCAATTTCTTTCTTATTTCAAGTGGAACATCTTGTATTTTATAGCAAAAATAAAATTTTCGATTATGTAACTTTAATTTTTGTCAAGCATTCCCTATTCCCAAAGTTTATAAAAACACAGTTATTTTGTAATATTTATTGTAAAATATAACTACTGACCTATTATGTGAAAGCATTAAACTTTGTATGTAACAAAAAATCCTAATTAATCGTAAGTTTTAATGAACAATTTATTCTAAACAAAACTAGCCACCAAAAGTATAATCCCAACCGTAATATTAAACTAAAGGTTCAAAATGTTCACCGTTAACATCAATGCAATGCTGCAGAATAGTTCAAATGATTGTCTAACATTTCTCAGCATATCAACGTTATAGTCTGTACAGAAAGTACGAGGAGTAATAAATCATTCATTTAAGTAGATTTCATAGACGTACCAAAATATATTTTAAGAGGGTATACCGTAAGGTACATTTTGTATTGAACGAATGAGTTGCAGCTATGCTAAAGAATATACGATTTAGGTCAGAGGTAACGGGATGTACTAATTTTAATAAAAAAAAGTGATAGAGGTACATACATTTTAGTAAGTTTGATAAAGAAAGGCAACACAGTTTATTCATAATAGAAAACAAACCAATCTGTAACAATAATTATTTTATATATTTTTGTATATATGTGTGTATAAATGCTGGATATACAGTTTCCAAATCTTGGCAAGATGAAAACATTAAAAGCGGAAGGCAGGCATTCGTGGAAGGTTTGTCGTTAGGTTTGCAGCCACCATCTGGAAAAGGAAAAAGATTTATCATTGTCCATGTTGGAAGTTCTGAAGGTTTTGTTGATGGTGGATTATTAACTTTTATTTCAAAACGCACGGGGGACTATCACGAAGATATGAATGGGGATGTCTTCGAGGAATGGTTTGTTCAAATGTTGGATCTGATTCCAAAAGGGGCTGTTATTGTTATGGACAACGCAAGTTACCATTCACGGTTACGAGAAGCATTGCCCACAAGTCGTTGGCGTAAAGCAGAGCTTTTGGAGTGGCTTATTTCGAAAAATATTAAGTTTCCAAAAGATCCACTAAGGAAAGAACCTTACAGAATTGCAAAAATGAACAAGAATAAATACAAAACCTACATTGTAGAAGAAATGGCTTCTTCTCGTGGTATATCAGTTCTTCGACTTCCCCTTATCATTGTGAACTTAATCCCATAGAATTAATATGGGCTCAGGTAAAGGGGGAAGAAATTTAAAATAAACGATGTTGTGAAATTGTTTGAGAGTGCTGTAAGTCATGTTAGTAAGGAAAATTTGACAAACTGTATCGAGCATGTTATCAAAGTAGAGGCAAATATGTTGAAAATTGACAATATTTGTGATGATTTAATCGACCCTATTATTATTAATGTCAACAACGATTCTTCCTCTTCCGAGTCGGATATAGAATAAAATGTAAGTAATAAATGTATTCCAATAATTATTTCTTTTCATTTTTTATTATATTATAATTTAAAACGTATTTTTTTTCCCAAAATACACACCACTGCATTGCGTTATTGCTTATCTGCTAATCCTTTAACAATGAAGAAACCCTAAACTTTGCTACAACTGAAACAAATACGGGGTCGATCTACCTGGTTTTTAGATTTACGGAAGAAATGTAATTTAAAGTAAGAGATTTATCAAAAATTTCATGGTGCTCCCTGTAAAGGTTTTGCATACTTAATTAGGGTTTATTACTCCTCGTACTTTCTGTACAGACTATAGCAGATCGAAATGCCGCACTAATTATCTCTTTCATGTCATCTCTAATAGTCGGGGATTTTATAAACTTATTCCTTGCAAGACCCGAAAAAAATAAATATACTTTTCTTAAATCGGGTGACCGAGCTGGCCAATCAGTTGGGCCCCCTTTTACAGTATTGCATTGATGATGACGGTGAACACTTTGAACCTTCAGTTTAATATTACGGTTAGGATTATACTTTTGGTAGCTAGTTTTGCTTAGAATGAATTATTTATTAAAATTTATCATTAATTAGGATTTTTTGTTACATACAACGTTTATTGCTTTCACATAATAGGTCAATAATAATAGTTTACAATAAATATTACAAAATAACTCTGTTTTTATAAACTTTGGGTATAGGGAATGCTTGACAAAAATTAAAGTTACATAATCGAAGATTCTATTTTCGCTATAAAATACAGGGTGTTCCATTTGAAAGAAGAAAGAAAATGACAGGTTCGAGTTTCCGTTCACCCTGTATATAAGAAACAATATAATTGAAATTTAATAGGATACGGAGATATTGCATCATGTTACGAAACTCTGTTTGGCAAAATACATTTCTTTTCTTCAACGTACTACAAGCTACAGAGCGTTGATTTACCTACGATTTTCACATAAACGTGTCCATATCTTTTGAAGGACCCTGTATAACTGGCAAAATATTACATCAAAAGCTTCAAAAAAATGTAACCAATCCGAATTCGGTATAATATACAGGGGTTCCCATTTAAAAAATCATATGTTTGGTTTGTAACGGAGTTATGCAGCACTCTGTATAGTTAGATATAATTCCAAAATATGGATCTTCAGCACATCTACTATTTTTGTCAGTAACATTTTTTGATATCTCTTAAAATAACCCATATACCGAGGTTTGTCGTAAGATTGGTACACCCTGTATATTAAATAATTTGATACTTTTTCCGAGAAGGGGAAGGGAATAGATATATTTTCAGTTAAGGATATTCTTGAACAGGATTTTATTGGCTGGGGAGATTATAGGAATGGTTTTTGTAAGTCGGGGATATTTTTGGACGGGTTTTTTTTGGTAGGATATTTTTGACAGGAAATTTTTGGACAGGATATTTATTCGTGCTACCTTTTTTTTCTCTGCTTACTTTTTGGTGACGATAAAGTTTGTACAGAAATAGAAGTCACGGATCTAGTTAAGGCCATCTTCATACTTCTATGGAACTTGAATTACTAGGAAAAATTGTGTCACTATCACGTTAAAAGCAAGCGTTCACTTTCCGCACATTTAATAGTGGAACTCCCTGTATAAAACGCAATAAGCTAATAGTTGTAGATTATTAAAGCAGCGAGATTTTTTATTGTGCGCGCTGTGTATAAAATTAACATATAAACTCGATATTATTTGGTATTCAAAACACTTACAGCACGCATTAAATGTTACGAAAATACACCAAAACCGGCCTAAATTGTTCTACCCAACTCTCTTGTTCAATCTAAAATTATTAGTAGGTTGCGGGAAGATTCAATTGAGCAAAGTTGATTCGATTTGAATTGCTTTACGTACAAAATGCCGCAGTCTTTTTAAAATATTATTTCGAATGAGTTATTTGGTTTTTTTGTGCGTTAGAAATGATATTATTGTGATTGGATTATAACAGATGAATCCTACAGGAGGATCTAATTCTAATCGTCGTCCTTCACAGGTATTTTTACACATTATTAAACCACTATAGGTGTCAGATTAATTCCTTAATTTTATGCTGTTGCTAAGGAATCTTAAAAATCCTGCAGATGCAGATTTATTTTTGCAAGTTGAATGATGGAGAGTATACAGAGTTAAATTTTGATAAATAATATCATGTCATATATATATTTATTATTTATTTATTTATTTATATTATTTATTTATTTATTTATATATATTTATTTTCCTAATTTTTAAACTTATTTGCTATTAAACATTGATTATTTTATGGCAATATTGTGAGAAATGATGTACTTTACGTCCACACAAAATTTCATTAGGTTCTCTTTTTCTGGGAAGCAAATATTTAGGATTTTCTGATTTCCATGTTAAAATCCTATAGTCCTAAGGTCGAGTCACCACCCGATATATATATATATATATATATAAAATATAGGGATGCTTAGTATGGTTAATGCGAGTTGCATACATTATTTTTTCTACGAAGAAATTTGATTTAAAAAAAATATATAAAAAGAATGTACTACCCGGTACTCGAACCCGGAATGTACAGATGGAAAAAAACATTTTGCGGCGCCCTTACCCACCCCGCCACGGGACCACATAGTTGATGTAAAGCATAAAACCAAAGATTACAGAATAAAAATATAAGATGTTTCACTCCAGGGCGGTTTGATTCAAGTTGCTGTCCCAAGCGGACGCCGCTCTCATAAATTATGTTCACGACTCGCTTTTGTTGACAACACAGAAAGAAATATCGAACCTTATATGAATCACCAGCTTGTATTGACCGGAATAGATCGATTTCAATCACAAATTTGATCTATTTGATCAAACTAAGCATTACTATAATTATTTTGGTAGCATCGTTACTATTAATAAGGTGATTGTATTAATCACATTAGCGCATAGTTATTGATGTTAACGGAAATCAATATAATGTTTTTATGATGAATGTAAGGATTTCAATGATTGTTATAATGTCTGTGATAATCAACCTCTAAAGAACAACTTGATCACAGCTATGCATTAAGTTGATGTATAAGTGATTAAATAAAACGGTTGAACTCAAATCCATTTCCAAAGTAAATAAACCAATCACTTTTTTGATTGAATTAATGCTACTGTTTTGATCATTTTAATACTTTAAATAATTACGATAATTACTAAGAATTATTGACTTTCCGTAAAACCCACCCTAGATACTTGTTGCAATAGCAAGTCACTAATTGCAACTGAGCTGAGACTCTGATTTGTTTTCGAGTGAGTGAAGTGAAAACATGTGGTTTCGCGTAGGTGACAATTTTGATTTTTGATTTTGCATTAAAATTGTTACTGTGTTCGTAGTGTAAGTGGTATGTAAGTGATCTAAAAATTATGTGGAGCATCATTCAAAACAAAGGGACACTAGTGGATTGGAGATCTGAATTTCCTGCAATATTATACTTTCTTGGAGTCAAAGATGAAAACATCAAAACAATGTTGGATAGAATGACAACTGTAACTGATAATGAAAGTAAGAATTTATAGTTTTACGCATAACCTGAAACGTAGTTTACAAATGAAAATCCATTATTTTAGATGGGTGTGATGCCGCCTTGTTGTGGAGCCTACATGATGATATGGTACCTACCAATAAAATGGGAATGGAATGGACATATTTTTGAAATACACTTTTTTAAGTTTGAGAATGACCGATCATGCGCAAAAGTAAATATACTCTGAGAATATTTGAAGAACAATAGAAATATATCAGTTAATAATATTTTTTTATTATATCCCATTTTCCTATTACCATGCTTTGCATATAAACAAAATTAATAGGAATAAGTCTCTTGATAATTTCACTGTAGTAATACTCTTGATAATGTCTCTGTAGTAATACTCTTGGTAGTGTAAATTTCGATGTACATTGTATCATTTTCAAGGGATTTCACACAGTAAGAACAGAAAAAATATATTTACAAACGACATCATAAGTGATATGATTTTTATATAAGTAGGTATGCGCATATTTCAATAGTTTCTTAACTATACCAATTCTAAATCTTTATCCAGCTATAGTAGGATTAGCACAAATTTCTCATCTGCAAAAAGTTTAAGGTCTTCATTAATGCCTGAAGTCAAGATTCAAACAGCTAATTTTGGGAACAAGGTAAGTCTTGCATGAGCCACAATTATTTATAGGCTCTACAGTTCAAGCGCTTTTTAATACAAAAATATGGATTGAATTGATGATTTTGATGTATAATGTCAGCAGATAATGAGTTTGATTAATTTGATAAGTTATTGGTTCAATCATGCACACATTATTATTGTTGAAATCATTGCAGGCGAGCAATCATCTCTAAAAAATATAGGCAGCCACTAAGGATACGTACACGTTTCGAACTTATTGTATATTTCAATCAGTAAGTACAAAATATATAACGTTTAAATCAATTACAATAACGATTAGGTTAATTTCTAGTGGTGATCAATTTTGCTCTTCAAATTAATAAACAATATGATTGAATTAATGTTGATGATGATTATTTACTGGACAGAGGAGATCAGGTTTGTTCTTGAAGTTGATAAACAAAATGATTGGATTAATGTTGATGATGATTATTTACTGGACAGAGGGGATCAAGTTTGTTCCCCAAGTTAATAAACAAAACGATTGGATTGATGTCTACAATGATTGTTCACTGATCTGTGGACATCAAAATCGATCTTCATACATACAAAGAATCAATAACTTGAGTGATTGTATCAATACTTGGTGATTAGTCAATTACATGCAAGTGATTGTCTTAATCACATTGCGTATCGGCTGAGTTTTATGGATCAGAATGATTGATTCAATCCATTTTTTGATTGTATAGTGGCTACTTTTTCTTTCTGTGAATAACGAGACCGGTACATACCAGAGAAGTTCGAAAAGCTTATTTCATTTTAAGATAAACAGGGGTAATTAGAGAAATATATATTTAAATTAATAGGATTCTTTATCACAAAGGTATATTTTTAAATGTTAATTATTTCGAAAAATGTTGAATTTTTAAAATGAATCAATTCACAGTTTTTATCCAGCATCTTAGTAATTTTGTGATACTTATTGATAATCTATCAGATATTTATCACAAATTAAATTAAATATACTCATTAGCCACCAGAATTATACATACATATTGGCTTAACACCCCCGAGGGGATAGCGCCGCTTTAAAAAGCTCTTTAAATCCTTCTTTTGGGGTGGATCAATCCCCCTTTCTTCCTTCATTTCCTTATATTTTTTCGGCAATCTGACGCCATTTCTTCCTATCTTTTGTTTTTTCCTTCCACTGCCTTATTCCTATGCTTTTGAGGTCACTTATAACTTCCTGTAACCACGTAGCTTTAGGTCTTCCTCTCCTCCGCTTATCACAAGGTTTCCATTCCATCATTGCAAATATTGTTGACTTTGTACCTGCCCTCCATATGTGTCCCAACCATTTTATCCTCTGTTCCTTAATTTTTTGCACTATATCTTTTCCTATTTTATGTGCCAATTCTACGTTTGTTCGTTTTTTATATTCATCTCCAACTTTTTTCATTCCTAATATCATACTCAATATCTTACGCTCTTGTATTCTCAAATCTTCCTGATGTTTTTTCGTCATTGTTAATGTTTCTGATCCATACATCAATACAGGTCTTATAATTGTTTTATATACCCTCATTTTCGTCTTCTTACTTATTAGTTTGCTTCTTAACAGCTTTTTATTGGTATGGAATGCTCTATTTGTGGCAGGGCAGGTACCAGAATAATAGGGCCACTAAATCTTAAATTTTGATCTTTAAATAACGCGTTTTTTCTTGGATTGACAAGGTTAAAACAATGAAAAGAGAAGCAGCTGCAGGATACCTTTATTAAAAATTTTATGAATGTTGTAAAATACTAAGTTTGGAGTTTGGTTTATGTGTTAAATTTAATCTATTGTTGTTCAAATCTTTCAAAATACATTTGAAAGTAAAAAATAAACGGACTCTGATATAGAGACTGGCATAATATTTGAAAGGAAATTGATTACATGGACGATGAAAAGAAAATTTGGTAAATTCGTTCAAATGAACTGAACAATTCCCCTTTGGTTAGCTATAGAATTGAATTTTTGTGTTTTCTTGCGTAATGTACTTGTTTATATAATATCCTTATTATAAAAATAAATCCATAATTTTGTATAAGCAAATATTACAAAATATTTAGTGATTAAGCTTTGCTATTAAAGAGAAAAAAATTAATATGACTTTTTGCTCATTTCAACAATAAATTAATAAATTTAAAAAATCTATACATCATAAATATAAAACACGAACAACCAATAAACACCGTTATAAAATAACAGCGCTCGACGGGCGACGTCCCGTATAATAGGCCAAATTAAATACAAGTAAGGACATAGCGACGTACTGTACCATCCAAGTCACCAGACAGTCACCAGCGGCATCGGTGCTTTACGCGATAAATTCGAACGAGTGAAACATCTTATATTTTTATTCTGTAACCTTTGATAAAACGTATAAGCAAAGTCTATAATTGTAAACAAAAAATAATAAGTTTAAATATGTATTTGCCTTGGTCATTAAGTATTTTCGGTCTGGTGCTCGACATTTCTTTTAAAAACTAACGCAAAAGATATAAACTGTCATAAAACACACGAATCTCTTAGAAACTGTCAAACATTCTACAGAAGATATTGGGTCTGCCCACTTGGGTATTTGAAAATCTTGATTTCTATTGGTCAATTTTTCAGTTTCATAATGAAAACCAGTGTTATAATGAGTATCATTATAACACTGAAAATTGGCCTTTAATTTAGGAGTAGAAAAATAAAATACTGGAATAGAAGAAAACAAAAAAAAGCAGAGGAGTCTGAATGTGTTGAGGACTTGAATATTTTGAGTGCATCAGTAAGTTATTGGAGGAAAAAGGAGTCGAAAAAATAGGAAAATTGGGACATTGACAAGATGTAAGTAGTACCAAAGCAATCAAAAGTGTGCTAACGGGACTTAGCAGCTTTACTGAGCACGTCACAAACCTCAATTTAATAGAGAAGGAAGAATGTATATCCTGTAGAATGGATGAATAATCCACCCAGAACACAATACCTGAAAGAATGCTACATAGATAAGGAATATTTGCTTGACCAGCAATAAAATTCCTTCAAAGAAGGCAGAAGAGGAACAATATATCGTCTCAGATGTTGCTTAAGATTCATTCAAACTTTTGTTAGTCTATCTACGAATGAAGCGGGGATATTTAGTTTATTAGGTCACCGGGTATACTAAAATAATTGTTTTATGGATAAGCGTCAGCGATTCATGTTTACGTAAGTTTAACCTTTGCTCTAAAATATATTTTTAACAGCCTTTCAATGTCGATATATTTTATGTTAAACACTAAATAGTTGAATGGCAAATATACAGAGTGAGTTTTGATTAAGGAATTCATAAAAACAGAAATATTTGATCTATACATGCAGTGTGATCCATTTTGTTTGGAAGAACCCCCGTAAAATCCGATTTTGTTTGAATTTTTTTTGTTAGATTCAGTATCAAAAACAGTATTTTGACACAAATTTTCATAGCTTAATTACGATTTTCAAGAAAAAAAATGCCTATTGTACTTTTGTCTTTTTTGGCAAAGAAAAATAATCAAGGCTCAGCCTAAACCGATAATCTTAGGGTCCCGAAAATTGGAAGGTGTGTTCTTTGTATTACGTAGGCACCCGTAAGAAAGGATTTTCCGAAATTCCACCTCTAGGGGGGTGAAAAACGGGGGGACAAGGCAAAGTTTGTGATTTCTTGGTTCAATCTATATCAAATGTTGCTTAAACATTCTTTAATGCCCGGTTTTATAAAGTAGAGTTAAATATCTTGAGTTACCCCAAGGGTTAACTCTCGGGTTAAAATGCAAAGATCCATGGTGTATTTCTGTAAAAATATATAAAAGAAGAAAAAGTGGGGCCATAAAACAGTGTTTTCTTCTATGAGTCGGGTGCAACAAAACCTATAACCTCACATTTTTTTGTTATATGGTGGCGTGAAAATTGAAATTACTAAATTTAAAAATGGATTTTGCCAGCATCAGTAGAAGGAGTGTGAATCCTTCGGAAGAAGAAGTTGTTGTACTGACTGCATTTCTATTTCTAAACACAGTAGGTTGTCGAGGTGCCTTAACCATTTGAATAATATCTTTCTCATCTGTTAGGAAGTCATCAAAAATTTCAAATTAATTTCTCACTTCATCCATGTCCTCATTGAAAATATATATCGGATATGATATTATTTATATATATTACATCTTGTTTTTAACATAACCTTTCATTTCTTCACATTTTAGCATTTTGCGCATGACAACCGCTAACTGGAGAGTTAACCCGAGCCAGGTGGGGCAGGGTTAACTCTTACCCCGCTTTATAAAACGCTGTATCACCCACCTGTCACAGGGTTAACTCTCGGGGCAGGGGTTACCCGAGCTTATAAAACCGGGCATAAAAGAATCAATGTTAAAAGTTTCGTATTTTATTGAAACCTATCTTCTAGCGGAATTAAAAATTAATTTGGTTGTGATTTTCATTATGTAGAGCAATATTAAATTATTAAAAATAACTTTAACGTCTATCTAATCATCCTGTATAATATTAAAACTAATTAAAATCGACATCTGGCTAACCAAATGTCGAACGCTTGCGGGTTCTAATAAATATTTGTAACACTAGTAGCAACAAATTTTCATTTTATTATGTGAATTTTACTGTTCCATGCTCATTTGCTAACACTCTGTGTCTATTTACTGTGATAAGATATCGCTGATAACGTAGAAACGTATATTAATTAACCAGGAGTGTCCAGGTTTGTTTTGTTGTCCGTAGATTCAACGTTTGAATGAATCTAAGGAAAAAATGAGTTTCTTAAGAAGGTTGTGGAAAAATGATACAGTAAGTTGATTTGATGTTTGATAAACTATTCAAATGTATGCTTTGTTTATAACGCTTCAATAGTTATTGTGAATTATTTAAACAATGTTGCTATAGATGTTTCACGACAAGCTTATTCTATCTACACTATTTTTTTAGGAAAATTGGTACTTTATTTACCACCAACATCTAAATAGAATTTGAAAAAACATTTAAAAACATTTAAAACGAGCATTTTTATTTACATATAAGAACAAGGAACCAAACATAACTTCATAAAACACATCAAAACGAAATAAATATATATTTAATAAATGCATCTCTACATAATCCTAATCTCATCCAAAAATTACTGAACGCATTTTTTTTTCTAAGGTGCCGTCCCTTCGCCGGTACCACCTCAGCCTCCTGGGTTTATTGTGGATACTCCTATACTCTATTTCTTAATGTCTGACAGCACAGTAGTTAACAAGTTATTCAACATATCTTCAAATAGTTTATCTTTAACGATTAACCAGTTTCTAATATCAGCTTTTCTCCAAGAGGTAGATGGAAGATTTTATGTTAATCGCGAATGATAAGTGGCATTGTCCATAATGATTACAGCATTATTTGGAATTAATTCGACCATTTGTGTAAAATACTCTTCAAAAACATCTGCAGTCATTTCTTCATGATAGTATTTGGTTGATGTTGACTGAAACTCCAGTAAACCACCTTCAACGAATCCTTGATTGCATCCATAATATGCGTTATTATTAGTCGGCGACCTTTACCGATAGGAGTTTTCAGTCCAGTAGACAAACCTTCTATGAAAGCTTGACAACTGGTTTTAATACTTTTGTCCTGCCATATTTTTTTCACTGAATGTCCTTCATTGAGCCATGTCTCATCTAGGTATTAGATTTGTCTTCCCTCCTGTCTGTATTTTCGGATATCTCGTAAATACTGTCGTCTCCAACATATTATTTGCTCGTTGTCGATTAGCACTGATTTGCGACTTTGCTTCTCCCAAGTAAAATTTAATTTGTGTAATATTTTCCACAAAATTTTTCGTCCTATGTCAGGCAAATTCTCGTCCTCCTTTACCATTCTTAGAATTATGTCGAGGGTTGGGATCTCTTTTTTAAAATATAATTCGTGTACTTTTCGTCTTATTGTATTTTGCATATGTTCATCAATGTCAAGTGGTTTTCTTCCAGTTGACTTTTTAGGTGGAGATATATTTCCATTTTTGCTCTCCCTTAGAAGCCGTAAATAGTAGATTCACTAACTCCTGTCATATTGGAACATGTCGAAACTATATTTCTAACAGTAGCAGTCGGCATTTGATGTACAACAGCATCATGCACATTTAACACTACAGTCTTCGTTTGTAAGCTAAGCACGCTCTTACACTTTACTGGGGTGAAACTTGAAGACATTTTTCACAACACAGTTAACACTTATGGAACGTAAGCGACTCTGAGCAAAACAAATTATACAAATTTGGGCGAGACCAAGTTTCACCGTATATACCTGCAAAATTTCTAAGTAGTCATTAGGACAATCCCTAGTAGGACCCTATTGTAATGTTTCTTGGAAATTATCAAGTTGTTTTAACTAACCGAATTTAGATTCATATTACCTTTATATATCAGATCGGGTATAAAATTAAATAGTAAATAAATTCCTTAGATGAACGGTGACGCTTATGGTTTACTACCTGACTAGCATCTGTGACCTTTTCGCGTGCTGTCAGACAATAAGAAACAGTCCGTTAATCAGAGTTGACGATCCTACTCTTGCGAGTTCGTCAGCTTTTTCATTGCTTGCGATTCCTTTATGACCTGGGACCCACTCCAGTGTTACACTGTTCCGAGTCGCCAGTCTTCTAAGTTCTTCGCCGCATTCCCATACTAGCCGAGATGTCACCCTATAGCTCTGAAGTGCTTTAAGGGCGGCTTGACTGTCACTGAAGATCCTGATCTGCCTGTTGTTGTAGGCTCTGAACGCATTAATCCCTTGTCTCATTTTCGAGTTAAAACGTTTCCAAGCTGTTAAAATGTGATAATTTACGTTTGGAAGTTATTGAGATGGTTTCATAAAAAATTAAATCTTTCCCTAAAAACTTGAGTATATGCGATAATGTATACATTTTTGGAAAGGGGAAGAAAGGGACTTTCAGATGGTATTAAAAAATATAGGGCAACTATGTCAATAAAAATTTGAAGGAAATATAAGAAGTTTAGCGAAAACTCGAAGTGTTACTTTATATTGGGACACCCTGTATTTAAAAAGAGGCGATGATGTAAATAATTTTTGACATGTGTCGTAAATCAAAATAATTTGCTCGTTGAAAATATATCATTTTATAGATATATACATCATAAAACCTGAATTTTCTCAGATTGCATCCTTGTTGCTTTATTGCACTTTTTAATAACAAACGATGCTGATGGCACTGCTTTGCGTCACTATACCTATTGCTCGTACTATAATGCTTAGAGCAGCTAGCTCTACAATCAAGGACGCCCCAATTAGACCGTTTCAAGTTTGACATAGTAACTGTCAAGAAGCAACCAAAAGCAACTGAAAGTACACATTTACTATTTCATTAGTTTAGGTCAGGGGTCTCCAAACTACGGCCCGAGGGCCAGGTCCGGTAAGGGCAGTGGGTCGAATATGCTTTATACCCGGCCCGCGAAAAATAAACCTACATCCCTAGCACTACAACATATTAAAAATTTAGACATTTTATTGAAAAATATAAATAATGAAAAAGTGGCAACCCAGTATAGTTGTTGGCCCTCCTGAAGTTACCCTAGCTAACAGTTTGGCCCTATTGCTGAAAAGTTTGGAGACCCCTGGTTTAGGTAACCAGTAGCATCACTACGGAGAGTTCAAAGTGGGTTATGTGTACAGGGTTATTCATTATAAATGTCCCAGCCCCTACCATAGTTATTATTGTATAAACAAAAAAATTTCCTAAATAAAAGTTGTGTGGTTATAAACTAATTTTATTATAACGTTAACAAAAGTACAGTGGCGTGCGTAGTTTAGGGGACACAAAAAAATTATTCGTTTTTTTGAATGAGACACCCTATATATTATTGAATTTTTGAAAAGATGTTATTCTTCTGATTTCAAAAATATACCATGTCATACCCCTATCTTACACCGTTCTAGATATTAAATAAAAGTTTTGGTCAACATTTAATTAAAATTACAAATAATAGATAACGAATATAACAGAGATAACTTTACAATTATAAATAAATAATAACTGATCATATTTTGAATTGTATCAGAAATGGCTTGATTGTTTACATTTAGATTATTTATTTCTATTTGAATTCGGTTTTCAATGACTTGAATACAGTCATTATTATTATTTATTATGTCTTTTAAAAACCCCCCAAAAAATGAGTCCATAGGGGATAGATCCTGACTGTTAGGAGGCCATAATATGGTTCCATTAAACCCTATCCACACTTGAAATACATTGTTCAAATGCTCTTTAACAGGTAGGACATTATGCGGAGCTGCCCCATCTTGCATCCAAATCATATCCTGAAGTTGAACGTCCAAAAAATTCTCTACAAGAATATTTTCAACTTCAGGAAGAATCATGTCCAGATAGGTAGCTCCAGTTAAATTGAAATCATAAAATATGGGTCCAACAATTTTGTTTCTGATTATTCCACACCATACACTAAGAGTTTTTCTTCCTGATTTTTTTATTGGTTTTATCAATCTTTTTCTATTCTCCTTGTTTTCCCATGACTTACGATTTTTCCTATTAAAAACTCCAGCCGTAGAAAAGGACGATTCATCGGTCCATAATATTTTAGTCAAATTAAAACCACCCATATTAATTACCTGTTGGTAAATACGTCTGAACGTATTGTCTGCGGGTGTTGGACGATTTGGATACAACTCCCTGTATGCTCTTTGCGCTGCACGTTTATCTTTGTTATTTTCTATATAGCAAGTGAATATTTGAATTTTTTCTCCTACATTGTAAACCATTTTGAATGTTTCAATAATGATGACATTTAATAAACATGACATAGCTTTCTTTGATAATATGGTATATTTTTGAAATCAGAACAGAAACATCTTTTTTTTTCTCATATACCTACTTAATTGTTTTTTTAGCTCCTCATA
>CAJUYH010001251.1:0-50844 GCA_910591685.1 Galerucella tenella | reverse complement strand
GAAAAATTGGACTTATGAGCTTCTATGGGCGTCTGTATTCTTTGGTAGAACTGTACATATGAAAGCCATATATATATGAATATTGTAGGCTCTCAGTCACATGTGTTGAGCCGAGGTTTTTTATATTCATTTATTTATAAATACATCATCATTTTTTTCCTAAAGATCTGTTTGTTCCAAGTTTCTTTGCTTGCAGTATATACAGAAGATTACGAATATCAACATCCTACATAGCAATCGACGATGCCGGTAAGAGCATATCATTATAAAATTTAAACTTGCAAAATATATAAATTGTTCAAGACTGAATACAAAAGTGTAATCGCCAACCATTCCATTTTTTATGCTTTATTTTAATAATATTCTCGTTCGAATATAACATCAAATAAAAAAGCTTTTTATATAAATGCTGTTTCAACTGTATGTAAATCTCTTAACTTTTACCATATAAATGTAACCTCAATTCAATAAATTTCTCTTCTATACATTTTTTAAAAATAACACCTGTACCGTTAATTGTTGAAATTTGGTCAAATAGAAAAAGACGAAATCGAAAATCAGTGCTGTGAAGAGAAGCAACCAAAAGCGAACGAAATTAACAAAACAAGGTAAACTCAAACTTCAGAGGCACCATAAACCAAAAAAACAGATTGTGAAGCCATATGTTCAGCAAACAGAGGACATTGCAGAGGAAGAGAGTGATCAGGGTGAAGATTTGATGGAAATGGTGGAAAAAGATGATTTAGAGTTTCTTCAATCAGCTATATCAAATAAATCTTATAATTTATTGAAAAAAATAAAACTAAATGAACATGACGAATCAACAGCCAGACGAGGCAAGCGAAAAATAAACGAATTTGCGATTGAAGACAAGTATGAAGATACAGCTGAAAGAAAGACTGATGATGGTGGTTTAAAGAAATTACGACTACTTTTACCGGTAAAAACTAAAGATGGAACTATTAAAAGAAGAATTGTCGAGGAAGATGTAGAAGGAGAACATGAGGATAATAAAGAAAATAATGGAACTATTGATGAAAATGATGAAGAGTTGGACAGTGATGTTGAAGCAATGGCGGAATTTATCCCGGAGGAGGTGGAAAATATAGAGGAAATGTCAAATGTTGATCTTTTATCATGCCGAGAAGATGTTTTGCGATCGAAAAAATATAAAATAGGCATCTTGGCCAGTAGTCTTGTTGAGAATCCAGAAGTCAAAGTGAATAATCTGAAAATCTTACTGGAATTAATGGATGAAAATAATCCTGAAGTCTATATAACTGTGAGAAAATTAGCAACGGCGTCACTGTTAGAAGTGTTTAAAGATTTGTTGCCGTCATATAACATAAATTCATTGAAAGAAGATGGAATTAAATTAAAGAAAGACACGTTCCAATTGCATAATTATGAAACTTCATTGTTGAAGAGTTACAAAACTTATTTGCAAAAATTGGAAAAAATGGCAAGTAAATTGCGAAAGAAAAAAGGTGACACACGAATAATACCTGAACCAATGATAACACTCGGTGAATTGGCAGTGACGTCAATGTGCGAATTATTACTAACAAATCCGTATTTCAATTTTTCACCAAATATCGCCAACTTTCTTATTCCATTATTGGATAATAAACGTTTCAATGTTCGTGAATGTATTGCCAATTGTTTTTCACAAATATTCAAAAATGACAAACGTGGCGAATTGTCATTAGCAATTGTACGTAAATTGAATCAGTATATAAAATTACGTGGCCATTCAGTACATAGTGAAGTGGTGTCAGTTTTATTGTCTCTGAGAATTAAAGATATTGATTTAGACAAAGAACGAATGGATGAAAATAGACAAAAAAAGCTCATGAGTCACAAGCAACGCGTACTTGCATTGAGTAAACGGGAACGTAAAAGAAGTAAAAAATTGGCTGCTATTGAACAAGAGATGTTGGAAACTAAAGCGGAAGAGAATAAAGTTCAGAAACAAAAGTTATTAACGGAAATTACTAGTATCGTTTTCACAATTTACTTCAGAATATTGAAACAAGCACCAAATAGTAAAGTTTTGTCATGTTGCTTGGAAGGATTGGCAAAGTAAGATAAAATTTTTTTGATAGTAAAACATGTATCATTAATTTTATTATAGATATTTATCATGAAGTCATATTGATTTTTGCTTCATTCACAGATTTTCTCATTGTATTAATTTGGAATTTTATCAAGATCTTCTTAATGTTATAAATGGATTAATGGAAAAAGAAATTTTAGGACAGAGAGAACAACTGCATTGTATACAAACTGTATTTACAATTCTCTCGGGACAAGGATCAGCATTAAACATTGATCCCTACAGGTATAATTAATCTTGTATGAGCTAATAATTGAACTTTGAAATATTCAACTATTGATTTTATTATTTGTTTTCGTTTTATCCATTCTAGATTTTATGTACATTTGTATAAACTACTTTTAAATATTCATATGGGTAAGACTGAAGAAGATTGTGAAATAGTAGTTAAATGCCTTATTCAAGTGTTGCTAAATCGACGAAAAAAATTATCGCAAAACCGTATGGTGGCATTTGTGAAGAGAATAACAACGGTGGCGCTTCAAATGCAACATCATGGTGCACTAGGTCTTCTTGCTGTTGTTAAATCAATATTTCAATTGTGCAAGACTGCTGATATCCTTTTAGACACCGATAGCAATACCGGTGATGGATTTTATCAACCGGAATTGAAAGAGCCTGAACATTGTAATGCACATTGTACTGCAATATGGGAATTAACGGCATTGCAGCGACATTATCACGTTATCGTTCAAAAAATATCGCGTAATATTGCTATTGGCGTACCAACCAATGGCGAAGGTTCATTACCACCAGAAATCGCAAAATTATCAGCTGAGAGTTTATATACGGATTACAATCCATCAGGAGTGGTGTTTAAACCTGCAATTCCTATTCCGAAAAAATCGACCGGAAAAAAAATAACCGCACAAAATCACGAATATTATAGTGGGGAATTCGAAGATTATGTGCACGAAATGAAGAATAAACCTTCATCAATTAAAGGATCTATCAATTTTCATGGCGCGATTAATGAAAAGCTTATGTAAATTCATGTTTTTTTTTTAAAAAGAAAAAACAATTAAATTTATTTGATCTGTTGAAAATGACATGTAGTTAATTTGAAATCATATCATGTCCACTGTTAATGTATAGTTAGGCAATTCTGAATGGCAGCCAATATTTCAACGTGTCGAAAGTTTGTTCTCTTGGTACAACCAATTCGACTCAAATGTCGAGCATTTAGTCAATAGTCAACCTTTGTGTAATAGCGAGCTCTCGATCAATCATTTGGCACATACTCATCTATATTTGAGAAAAAATTTTGTTGGAATTCTGCCGATGTTCGAGTATTACCAATAATCCTCCACGCCCATCTCACCATTTTAACATGAAAATTACATTGAGATTCGGTGTGATCAATTAATGAATTTCTAGTTGAATTGACATTTTCATGTTTTTGCGAAGGTAACACGCGACTGAAGTAACCAATATAATAATAGGATTGATTCTCTGTTCATGTTGTAACCTTCATCGATTAAGCATATTTATTTATTCCCATTTGATTAAGAGTTTGACATTCGAAAAATGGTTATTTATGCAGTATGCAGATGAACATTGAATGATCAAATTGCTGTATTGAAGCACAGCGCTTCTAGATGTCCACGTGATAAATATTCAGGCCAATTTATCATGTAAATTCTTAATATATTATGTATACAGATACCATAATCATAATTTTTTATTTTTAATTGACTGTAGGCCAGAGTGAACTATGGTGACAATATTGTTGACCGACCCATATGACAATCGTGACAAAACCTTTGCAGGAAATCCCCATTTCCCTTTAACATTATTCCAATTAAAGACATATTATTCAGATGTTTAAGCCACCTAATAGCAAATTTATAATGATATATGTACGATCTACTGATCTAAAGGTAAATAGTAGTTGTAAGGCAATAGTAACTATACTACATATTGAAGTTTCGAACAGCTTATATATTCATGTTTCCAAATCGCGCGCGCAACACAGAGATGTTTATTGGTCATCACGAAATTTCAAGAGATATTGTAAGAAAGGAGAGAAGGGGCATTCTACATTTGTTCTATTCTTAGCAAATCGGACAAATATGGAGAGATCATTCTTCATATATATATATGATCCAATGTATGTTGCTAACTTCAGTCCATATGTAAAATTAAGATTTTTTTCTAGTTCGGCTTTGTTTTCCCATGAAAATTGTGGTGCACACAACTTAGCAACTGACTCGTCAACCGAAGAAGTATATCACAGTTTAGTGTTACCAACGTTCTTTTATATCAGAATATTATTGTAACATTGTCAAGTCAAGACAGCAACAAAGACAAAAATATTTTATTTACGCCCCCCCCCCCCCCCCTGCATGTAGTTGTAACTGTGTGTCCGAGTAGGATAGTCTAGTGATAACGAACTTGGTTTTGACAATCTGAAAAAAATTATTATACGCTCAAACGTTGGAAATATTTTCATTAATTATTCCATGCTACAATTCAATTAATTTCAAGTGAAAGCTTTGATGAAGTATTTGTCTGGCTGGTAAAACCAAGCATATACTTTCCACACACGGGTGTACGTATATATATATATATATATACATACATATATATATACATATATATACATTCACGGATGTATATTTGTTATGCCTCAATGCGTGGACACACGAAGACACATAACATTTACACTAGATGGTAAATCACAAAGTAAATTGTTGGCTGAAGACTCGGAGTAAAGTCAAGCCGAGTCATCTACGAGGAAAGACGAAACAACTGCCGCCGCCACGGCTTTCACGGAGATGGTCGGACTTGCGGGCGGGGGGGGTCATCTGTATCCCTCGCCCCCAATGCAGCCAAATTCTGAATGTAAGAATGCAAGGATCATTTGTTTTCTTAATTTTTTTGTTCACCTTTATCACGATGTAAATGCTACAAGCAAAGATAGTTTTTCTTGTCATTGTCTTTGATTTTTGTTGTGTAGTGAGAGAAATGACTGGTATAACCCCATCAGCACCAACAAGCGCTGATGCATGTTTGAGTATTGTGCACTCGCTCATGTGTCACCGTCAGGGTGGCGAAAGCGAGGGATTTAGCAAACGTGCTATTGAATCTCTGGTTAAAAAACTCAAGGTAACTCAATAATTCCAATTTTTATTCAATATATGTGTAGATGTCTAACCTCATGCTTATTCATATTCATGAAATATTCATATTGAGTAATACATAAATAAAATTGCGCAGGAAAAGAGAGATGAACTTGATAGTTTAATAACCGCAATTACAACAAATGGCGCACATCCAAGTAAATGTGTTACAATACAAAGGACATTGGATGGACGTTTACAAGTTGCTGGTAGAAAAGGTTTTCCACACGTTATTTATGCAAGAATATGGCGGTGGCCTGATTTACATAAAAATGAGTTAAAACATGTAAAATATTGCCAATTTGCATTTGATCTCAAATGTGATTCAGTTTGTGTCAATCCATATCACTACGAGAGAGTTGTTTCACCTGGAATAGGTATGTTTTATTTTATTTAATCTATTTCACTATTCTTTTCAAATGCAAATTATGTGTATCGTCAAACCTTTTACAACGTACGTTTAGTGAATGAACGGAAAAGTATACGTTTTAAGAAAATCTATCTGAAAAATATGCATTATGCAAGGTTGTTACTGAGTACCAATTTTGCAAAAAATAAAACAATAAATATATGTTTGGCTTATTATTTTTTTATCATTTTTTTTTCTGATTGAATTATAAATGTATAAACGGAAAAAAAAAATGAATTTTTAAATTTTCTAATTTTTAAGTTTCGTTTCATGTTTTAAATTGCTGCAGTAGTGTCGATTTTTTTCTTTTATTTTTATTTACTATTATTTTTTATTTTTTTTCTTTTTCGGTGTATGGTGGAATTCATTTTCCCCAACACAGACCCCTTCTTTACAGATTTATCGGGATTAACATTGCAATCAGGCGTTGGTGTTGGACCTGGTGGTCGCTTAGTTAAAGATGAATACACAGTTGGTGGTGGCAGTGGTGGCAGTGGTAATGTTGTTGGTGCTAGTGGGGTTGCCAGTGCTACATCATCTGGTGTTGTGGGTGGCGGTGGTAGTGGTGGTGGTGGTTCGGGTATGGACGTCGATGGTGAAATTAACCAGACAATACAACATCATCCGCCGTCACAACAATCATCCACTAATAATTCACAAACAACACAGCAGCAATTCATACCTGGACTCACAACATCAAATTCAGGTAATTTGAATGTTATTATCTATTGATTCATTCATTCTTTCATTTATTTTTATTATTGGAATCCGTAGTAAAGTGAATTTCAGTAGTTGTAGCTTCAAAATCAAAAGAAAAGTGAAGTAAAAATCAGTTTTGTATTTTTCCAACTTCTTAATTAGGATGGTTTTTTTCATGGTTTTAGAGTTTGAACATTTGTTTAGTCTAGAATTTGTAATATTTTGTATTTGCTTTATCTATTCTTCTATTTCTTCAATTTTTGATTTGGTTATGTTGACATTATATTATTTTATGCGCTGTATGTATTTTGTTCTACCTATTTTTTTTTCTTGTTTTCTTTTTTTGTGACAATTGATATGCACAGCCAGTGGTGAGGGTATGTTTGGCGGAACAGGTAATGGTGGTGTTAATCAACATACAAAACTGGAGGATAATAATTGTCAAAGACAAACATGGATACCCACGCCTCATCATATCAGCGCCCCACGAAATATGCAACATCGTACGTATTTTAATTTGACCAAAAGAATCCACGAAAAAATCAAATCGAAGTTGAATTGGTTTCAATGTTTCTCTTAGTATTGACTTGCAAATAATTTGATTCCATTCTTAATCATTAATAATTTTTTTTTTTTTGGCTCTATTCTATTCCTTTTATCGCATCTATTTCTTCATTTGGCTCTATATGCGTATCAACGGCTTGGAAGCCAATCAGTGTGAATCAATTAAACAAAAAATAAAATGAAGTGGATTTTTATGAACTTTAGAGTGTGACTTACAGTAAAGAATGCAACAAAAAAAAATCTTGACTTACACTGATTGGGTTGTTGGTCCTCGATATAATACTCTGAGTTTGGAAAATATGACGCGAGTAAATCCGAAATATTCATGATTGAAATATAAATACCTATTCAAAGTTCTCTCGTCTATTTTTTCAAATAAACATAAATCCCATAGCTGTTGTACATCAAATGGGGCACCCGGTAGCTGTACAACAGCAATCAATTACTGCAGGTGGAACCGGTGGTGGACAAATTTTAAGTCCAACCCAAGGACAATCGGCAGATCAATTTTATAACACTAATACACCGCCCCAAGATCTGAATCAACCTCAACCACCAGTGGATCCACTCACTGCGTCATTAGGTAAGATTTTTCATTTTACTACAGCAATAATGTGTTTGAAGAGGAAAAGATGGAGAGAATCACTTTTTCTCGTGTTTTTATTTACAAATAATTTATTTGTTTTCCGACTCATTTAATAAAGCAAGGGGAACACAGAGTTCTCCAGTGTCACCAGTTCATCTACACCACCAAAACGGATTTACTGTAGCAACAGTTGCAAATCCATACAATGCTGGTGCGCCACAATGGACCGGCGCTAATACATTAACATACACACAAAGTATGCAACCACCAGATCATCGACATTTACATCCCACGTCTTATTGTTAGTAAAAAAAAATATGAAAAAATTGGTGAATATATTTAAGATTGTAAACATATTTTTGTTAACGTGTTTAAGGGGGCGGCCATGGTAATGATGTTGGTGGAAATATAGGTGGTTTATTGTCAACTCAACCAGCACCTGAATATTGGTGTTCAGTTGGTTATTTTGAACTCGATACACAAGTTGGTGAAACATTTAAAGTTAGTAGTACATGTCCTACTATCACTGTTGATGGTTATGTTGATCCCAGTGGTGGAAATAGATTTTGTCTTGGTGCATTAAGTAATGTACATCGAACTGAACAGAGTGAACGCGCGCGCCTGCACATTGGTGAGTTTCGCAATAAATCCGTTGAATGTCATATTGATTACATTAACTCAATTCTCTGTGGACATGTACAAACATGTATCTAACAATATGTATGAAGACTCAACACCTGACGTCTAATTGATAAATCCTTACTAAATGTCCTTGCCAACTTTACATATAATATGCACAAGCGCGTAAATGAGTCAGTTCTAAACTCAATATGTTAATTAATTTGCCATAGTGACATAGAACAACTAAAACTAATATAATTTCGAGTAATATTTATCATTGACGCACAAGATATGCACAAAAATAATTTGTGCATAAGTAATGAATTAAAAATGAATCAATTCAATTAATTAGCTCGTGAAACATGTAATAACAAATTAATTCTGACAATTTAGTATGACACATTGAGATAACAAGTTCGTGATTTTCGAAATTAAAAACAAATGTGATTTGAGGCACCATTCAACCTGATAAATGGTCATTTTTAATATACGTTCATTAAGGCGAGACTAGTTCAATAATACTATTCTGTGATTTAGTTTTGAGTAAATGATTAGCCACATCAAGTTAATGGTGCCTTTTGACCATCAGGGGTTCTCTAATCCAATAAATAATATTTCAATCATCATAAAAATAAGATCCCAAACAACTAACAAAGACAATTAAACCTGTTGATTTTTATTCTGTCATATTAAACTCGCTAATTGCAATTTTTCAAGATTGATTCCGAGTTGAAATTCATCACTAATTGAATTCAATTTGAATCATACATATTACCATTTGTTGCTTAGGTAAAGGTGTTGTGCTTGATCTTCGAGGCGAAGGTGATGTTTGGTTGCGATGTCAAAGTGAGCACAGTGTCTTCGTGCAATCATATTATCTTGATCGAGAGGCTGGTCGTGCGCCTGGTGATGCCGTACACAAAATCTATCCATCGGCTTATATCAAAGTATTTGATTTACGACAATGTCATAAACAAATGAGAGGACAAGCTGCAACTGCACAAGCTGCAGCTGCTGCCCAGGCTGCCGCTGTTGCTGGACACCTTACACATGGTCAACCGATAACTAAAAGTAAATTCGAATTCATTTACACATTCGTTTTAAAACTATTTTTTTCTATCTAGGGTTGCGAATTATCTTATATTCTATGAAACGTAAGTATTCCTAACTCATTAACGTTTCAATAATAATACTTTCAGTAATATCGAGTTTGAATCAGCGAGTCAAAATTTTGTAATTCCAATAGAAAAAAAAATTTGTTAAATTATTTTTCCTAAAATTTTATAAATTTGTCTTGTAAGAACTCATTATACTAATGCGTGCGAAGTGTGTTCTAAAATCTCGTTTTTTACTTTTTATCACTTAGTGATAAGAATAACCAAAATAACGCATGTAATCGCATTTTTCAACGATAATAACTGGAATAACGGATAAAAAAACTTAATATTAATGTACAATGAATTGCCTCCTTGAATAACATAAAAAAAAATTTCATGTTTTTGAAGGTGACGTAGATGAAAAACGTGTTTTTCAGCGGGCGTATGGACGAATATTTTATTTATATAGTGGGAGTATCTTCAAAACTGCTGGACCAAACAAATTAAAAATTTATAGGGAGTTAATTGTTATCGAGGTAACAATAAATTGTTATGTTCAATTTTGTTTCGACTTTCCGTGTGCCGTAAAAGAACAATTATATGCGTTTTCGAACGAAATACGTATATTTTATAGAATTTATGTGACGACAAACATAGAAGCCACGTGATCTCAGGAGTGGCTGGTCGAAAAGATCTGAAAATTTGTACATAGAATTTGGGTATCGGGGGGGTTATAAATGATGACGTCATAATTCGATATGACTTTCGATTTGACCGGAGATAACGAATATGTGTTTTCTATTGAGGTAACACATGTAATAAAAATAGAAGCCACGTGATCTCATGAGTGGATTGATACAAAAGTCTGAAATTTTGAACATAGCATAAGAATGTTCGGGAGATCATAAGTTGCTATGGCTCATTTCGATCGGACGTTTATATCTATTGTGGGAAAATCACATGTAAAACTACGTACATTGTATTCTGAATACGCGTAACGCGTCACCGATGTCAACAAACCTTACTAGAGTTTTGCACTTCCGAGAATCCCTTTTCATGGATGAAAATACCAAAACAGGCACATGACCGTTTAATTAACTGAATAATTTAATTCAAACATGTTTATTTGGATCGCAAATTTTTATAAATTAACAAATTCATATTATGGTATTATTATTGAAATGTTTTATACGATCAAACAACAATAGTGATGAATAGTACCGGGCAAGTCTACTTGCCTAAATTTTTTATTTTTTAATATATTTACAATTTTTTCATTTGAAAGATACACTTTGTATTATTAGTAGTGGGCAATGAAAATCCATAATACGAGTTCATTTGAAAAAAAATAAAGCACAAACTACTGAATACAATTCCCAATGACAAAGGGTTTTCAATTAGTTTCAAAAAAAATTATTTCATTTGTCAAATATTGCGCATTTCGTTTTCTTATTATTCAGCGATTGTGCGAAATACATATTGAAATGTAAATTTTCTCCATACTTGATTGTTCACTTAGGTTTGAGTGCAGCTGCTGGTATTGGTGTGGATGATTTGCGCAGACTATGCATTCTGCGTCTAAGTTTCGTGAAAGGATGGGGACCGGATTATCCGCGACAAAGCATAAAAGAAACGCCCTGCTGGATAGAAGTAATTCTTTCTTCACATTTTTATGTATTTATGTTGAATATATCAAAATATTTATAATGTTTTATCATTGTGTTTCGATTCTAAGGTTCATCTTCATCGTGCTCTTCAACTTCTTGATGAAGTTCTCCATACAATGCCAATTGATGGACCACGCGGTATTGAGTAAAAAAAACACATTTACTGTTCTGAAACAGAGTTTTTAAAGTTGATAAAATTTTTGTTGTTAGAAACTCGGTCAATTCCCATAATTGTAGGCGTGATTTAACAGAATAGAGAGTTATATATAAATATAAGAAAAGAAAAATGCATTCAACAAATATGGAAACGGATCGTAAATAAAATGAATAGGGAAGGAGATAAAAAGCAATTGGCGTCCCATGGTTTTGCTCGCGAATAAACGTACAAAGGAACAATTATCTATTAAATGAAAGAAGTAGGCACAAAGGCAGAAGAAAAATGTGAAAGAGTTAAATTGAGATAATAATAAATGAATAAATGATAATAGTTATGTGAGAAACACGTGGAGAATGGTAAAAGAGGAAAAAAATGACGTGTCATAAAAGAGTGTTTATTTTTCCCCGTGTGAAATTATTTTTAAAATAAAAATAGAGGAAAAAAATTTTAATGGTGAGAGTTATATTTTACTAGGCGGCCAAATGCAATCTCTTGAATAAATGAATTAAAAAAAAAAGCAAAGACAAGAACTAATGAATTATTATGTAAGAACAGAATACAAATATTAATGTATGGAAAAATTTTACGATTGCTTTTATATTTCATATTTATTGTTTGCCCATCAGATAAAATTTTTCGTTTTCTTCTAATCTCATTGATGAAAATGAGGCAAATAAATTCTGAATATTCATGATGCGAAGTTCAGCAAAAAATATTATTGCACACATATAAGGGTCTTCATAATAATAAGAAACCAACTGTTGTAATGAAAAATTTCTAACTCAGTTGACACGATTTCTTTCTTTCTACGATATAAACATTCAGAGAATTAAAAGTTGTGTAAATAATTTTAGGATCTTGATTGATTTTAAAAGATCTCAAAGCAAATAACGATTTAAATATATATACCCACTATATATGTAGTTAGCAACCAAAAAAGGAACAAACAAATGACAAAAGGAGTCTTACTGACACTTTTATTTTCTTCTATTGACTTCTAAATCATCATTAATATAACATTAACTTGTTATTTTTTTCTTAATCTCTTAATTATAGTTGAAAAAAAAAACTTCATTTATATTATTCTCTGGCATCACCATAATCTTTTAATCGCAATCAATCTCATTGCGTACTGTGCAAATTGTTGAATAATTATACTCATTGTTTATATAACAACATTTTTTTATTATCGTACTAGTGATAAATATTCTTATACTTGATAACTAATATCTGTGTAGTATTCTCTATCATTAGTTGATGTCGCAGTCCTGCACACGAGAGCGAACGGTTGAAAAAAATATAATAATCAGAATTTGAATATTATATATAAACTAGATCTATGTGCATCAAACGCACATTCGAACAATTAGTTAAACGAAATTCAAAGTTCCAACAAACCAAAATGGGGGTAGGAATGAATTTTTCTGATCAATTCGATCACCAATGAGCATCGCGTCAGGACAGTGACAATGAGAAAATGTCGCGCATTTTATCAGCTGATCATTGAACTATATATATTATATAGTTAAAGAATTATATAATAAACTGTAAATTATAATTTGATAATTATTTTATGTCTCACAAAATAATACAAAACAAAGAAGTACCGATTATAAGTAATGCTTTCAGTGTGTGAATGGGAAAGAACGAGAGAGGAGAATATGCATGAACGACGCAATTTTTATTGTTCATTTTATTTTCTTTTTGTGTTTATTGATTAAAAAAAAAAAATTTTTGTTTTCGGTATTCATAAACAATTAGTTATTATATGTATTTATTATATGGATCTTGGGAATGTTATAACTTTGTGTAAATTCTTAGCTGTTCAATTCACTTCTTTATCTATTCAATCTAATTGAATTATTATTACAATAACAATTATTATTTTTATCATGAGATCGTTGCATAAGAGCAATTATGTCGAATTCAATGTTATTTTTCATTATTATTTGTGAATTTTCAATTTAATTTTATAATTTTTTTATTTCAAGTTTTTTTGTTTGAGTATTATGTAGAAAATGGCAGTTTCTTTTCTACATAGTTAAAGCTATGATTGTAATTATACTCAAGTTTAAGTAGTTGAATGAGTGATAGATGATTGAAAAAGGTGAGATAGACATGGAATAACCAACAACTTAATCGTAATTAATTACTTGATAATGAAAAATGCAACGCATGTGCCATCTCTTTCATATTAACGAACGACAGACTGTAATAAACAAATTCATAATATAATTATTGCTGAATGAACAAAATAAATGGAAATGTATACGCGCTCATACACATGTATAATCGTTTCCAGATTGAGTGAAATCATGAAATATTTCATGATAAATGTGCGATAAATAAAAATGAAACAGCAAAGAAGAAACTCGTATGCAAAATGCACAAGAAAAAAAAAGCTGTATAAAGCTGCATAAAAAAACACTCCAAAGTTTTTTTTACGACCGACTATTATATTTTTAATTGTAAGAGAACAGCACTATTTTACGCGCGGCTGCGCGAATTAAAACAAAAGATAAATAAATACACAAAAAAACAAACAAAGAATACTGATAAATATATTATATTGAAATAAATAATGAAATGAGGAAACGAAGTGTACACATAGAACACAATTATATTGTGTTAAAAGTCACCGATTGTAAAAGTGCACGCATGAAAAAATATAATGACATAATGCAATTCGTAATGCCTACGATTTATAGAATACGAATATAAGAGAAAATGAAGATTTCATTCTATTCTTTACTGCATAAATTCAACAAGGAATAGAATGCGATAGTATTTGCAGTAGATGAAATTGAAGTTTTGATAATAGTTATAATGTGAAACGCACGCACACATTATGAATTTTCGTTAAATTTAAGTCGAAAAAACACAAAACATGAATTATACTACGAAACACTTTTTTACTGACTGTATGTACACAATTCATATCCAAAAAATGTGAGTAGTTTATACATAATTGAAAATATCATACAAATCTTTGTTGTTTCTCTCATCCAATTTAATTAATGAGTTTATGCACTTAAAAAAAAAACGAAACAAGCTAAAAAATACAATAACCCTTTTGGATTTCAGATAATTGTACGATAGGAGTAGCATATTTATTTATGTTAATCTGGACAGAATGATCTGAATGTTTTACAATGCATTAAGTATCAATACATACAAATTGTTATACATTGCTATTATATTTTCAAGTTAATTTCATTTTCATCAATGTGACTTTAAGGAATTCCAATTAATAATATTGAATTGGTTATGTTTTCAATAAATGAAAAAGGAAAATCACAATAACGTCTATTTAATATAAATAAATATGAACAAATGCACACGGTCACAATTAATAAATACTATACCATAGATTGTCACATTTGGTCAATTATCATCCAATAATCATGATGGATTTTCTTCTTCATTCTTCATAAAAAATAAATAACTTTGATGTTTAATAATCAATTATTCATTTTTGAGACTCTAAGACTTGGTTTAACAGTTTAACGAATAATCGTCATTTATTCATAATTGAATGTCTTATGAGAAAATATATGATATAAATGCAGTGAGAACATAAAAGAGAGAATGCGACATAGAAATCATTACTACATACTTACGTCTATGCCAAAGATGTTCAACAAATATAATAAAAATGACTCTGAACTTTTTACCAATTAATTTACTACAAAAAAAAAAAAGAAAACTAGAACAATGTTTCAACTATTTCAAATACTGGCGCGTTATACTTAAATAACAACAAGCCGATGTGAAAAAATAAAAATTTTCCTTTGCTCCTTCTCTTTAGTGATGAATTATTAATTATTATATATAATACAATACAAATACAATACGTATTTTATTACCAATTGATCTTTGAAATAAAACAATCATTAACAAACAAACAAAAAGAAAGTGTATAATGACTATTTTATTTAAACCAAGCAATTATTAGTTTATTGGCGAATATTTTTTTGAACTGCATTTTGATCAACAATATAAGTGCCGCTATATCTATTTCCCACAGTGTCAATTGCTTCATTATAATTCACGACATTCGCCAATGCTTCCTCAATAGCTCGATCAATATTTTTACTTGTTATAAATGTCGATGCTTCTATTTTCGTCTGCCTAACTTTCTGCTCGATTTTTTGCAAAAGCTTTTCCTCACGTTCTTTTTTTGCAGTGATCTTTTGTAAAATTTGTACTCGTCGTTTAGAATCTTCTTCTACCAAACGCTGATCGCGAATTCGTTTCACTTCACTATTCCATTGGTTATTCAATTCAATGCTACGATCGTAATCTTCCTTTTCAGCATTTTCCACAATTTTCTCATCAAATTCAACATGACTGGCTGCTATAACTTTTTGTAGATGCAATCTGTAAGATATAAATTTATGGGAATGGTGCTAACTTTATCTGTATAAATGACAGAATAATCGACTTGGAATAAAAAATGAAAACAAACCCTATAGACGTGCGATATGTTTGATAGTTGTTGAAGAGACGTTTGATTTCGACAAAATCTTCTTTGGAAGGTCTATGTCGTTGACTGATTCTGAAGAGTTTCGATTTAGCTGGTGGCATCCACAATGGTTTCCTCTTCCATCGAGTTGATGGAGACAGTAGTCTAGTCATGTCTTTACCTACAATAATTGCTGATCTTAACATGTTAAATGTTTCGTTATTTTCATTTAATTATTATTCAAACGGATTTTATAATAATACAGGACGAGAATAAAAATTGAGGTTAGAAACGCTTGGTACTGAGAGCAGCCGAATGCTTCCAACTGAATAACAATATTCAATTATGTATTGTGGCGCTAGTGGTGTTATATGCAAACTTTGAAAAATTATGGGTTGAAACGTAAAAATATGAATGTCTTGCTCCAACCTTTATGTTTGATCTTCGAGTAAATTGGATTTTGGAAAAATAGTTGATGTGAACCTATTGCCACTATTCATTTCAAATTCCATGAAATATTGCTATATAAATTTGTCTCTCCTAAAAAGTTGTTATCGAGCGGTAAATTACATAGGAATATTCTAAACTATCTGTTATACTCAGCAGAAACATAAAAATTCAACGAATAATGAGAATACGAAGATAAAATATAATATAAGTGACCAACAAACACACATAATGTCGTTCGGATTTTATTTCACTAATAAATAGTAAATATTTCCCAAATATACATTAATTAATTAAAGTTATCTGGCAAAATCTCTCATAAATACATTGCAATGAATAAATTACTTATCCACCATACTTATTTTACCAATTTCATTGTTTTGTTGTGCAACTAAAATAACAATTACGATACTCGTAATTATTTGCAAAAGTGACTGATGAATACCGGATGAATTATTGCATGGCGTGTGACCACCATTTGATAAACAAGCACACGTCTCAATTGTATAGCCGCCAACCTGGAATTAAAACGAAACCACTATATATATATCAAAAAATATAAATGAAATATTTAATTGATGGTTAATAATGAGTAAGAATAGCAGTAATATAATTGTAATTACTTGTTGTTTATAACAACCAGAATTAATAGCTGTTGTTTCGTCTTCAATCATTTTACCACAAAAATACGTGATGTTTTTTATAGCATTATCAAAAGTATAACTATATTTAATGCAAACATTTCCAGATACTAATGGACATGATATTTCTGATCGCTTGTTTACATACTGAACTTGCCACATATGTGTAACATTCGGACTCGTTGAATCATCTATCACAACATGTATATATATATGAATTTTACATAAGAAAACTGTGAGTTGACCATAATAATCGAATAAATACTTGTAACAATTGCATATTCAACGCATGGTTCTGGAATGGAGCAATTTATCTTAATACTATTGAAATTTCCGTCATATCCCTGATTTAACCATGTAAATTGGAAGCAATAACTGTAGTCATCAGGAACATTCTCTTCACCTTAATAAACGAGACAATTACATAAATGCTTCTTGCTTTATATATAGAGTAAAGAAAAAATTAATTCAACAACACTCGACCACACATTGAATAAGGTGAGATAAAAAAAAAAAAAAAAAAAAAGAAAAAAGATCACAATACCTAAAGTGAATTGTAAAACGTAGTAAAATGCAGTGAGAGTAAGTACGCCTTTCATGATGCTCGATGATATTTCTTGTGCTATGGTTATCTCAATGTCTAGTGATATTTCCTTGGCACCGGTGTTGTCGCAATCTTATCAGATATTATCGATTTTATATCAATAATCATCACAAAAATATCAAGTTTCTAATCGAAACTCTCTTTATATTTTTTATACTGCAAAAAAAAACTATAACATTTTTACTTTTTGCTTTTTAACATTGAAATAGCCAAGTTTATTGAAATATATGGAAAAATAAAAAATGCGTTTTTATCCGTAATTTGATATAATATAGTACAAATACAATGAACATTATTGATTAATGCCCGCGCAATTATTTGAATTCTCAACATATCTATGCATCTATACATATGTATATAACAGTTGCTATAAATATAAAAAAATTTTATACTAAGATAAAGTAGAATGAGAGCGTGAGACAGATGAAGAGATGCAATAAAGCTAAATTAAAAGTCTTCACTGTTATTATTTACTTGTCTGATTCATCCAAACTTGAAAAGTAATGAAAAAAGAAAATAAAAGTATTAAAATTCGTCGTGTCTTGCTAATGCTTCGCCAAAATCTGTTGCTTGAGAGCCCACAAACACATCATATTTATCTAAAATTTCATCCTTTGTTAATTTTTGATCTGTATCTGAATCAGCCTCATAAATAAGATGTCGAGCTTCAGCCTCAGCATGATCAAAGTCTTCAGGTATGATCCAATTTTTTACTTCATCTGCATCCATAAATCCGTCGCCATCTTTATCACGATAATTTGAAAATTGTTCACGCTCATTTTTCACCCATTGAGGTTCTTCCTCCTCGTTGTCACTGCCTCGATACATGTCACCTAAAAATTAACAAGTACATTGTATTCACTATCAATACGAAATATATTTCATATTATTTTATTTACGATTATTTATAAAAGTATCCTTACCAATGTATTCAATTAGTGAAACTTTCCCATCAGCATCTTTGTCAATATCTTCCATTGTTTCTAATACAACAACATCTTTCATGCGATCGGTGTCTTCAGGATGAAGGAACGCGGTAAATTCATCTTTTGCTAAAGCATCATCGCCATCCTCATCAGCTACAGACCATCTTCTACGATCTCTCTTCAACATTATGGCATAAGAAAAATTTTCATCGCTATCATGCACACTACTGTCATAATCTTTTTCTTCCATAAAACCATAAACCATATTTTTGTAAGTATTCCAGTGGATCTTTCCGGTATCTGTCGAATCATATGATTTCCATTGACGCTCCACGTCATCTCTAATATATCTCTGTTGAGTATACTTGATCCAATCTTTCAATTCTTCTTGTGTAATAAATCCATTTTGATCTTTGTCAATTTTATCCACAATTAATCCCAATCGCCTCGTACTCTCTTCAGGCGTTAATTGATCAAAAGTTTTTGCTTCCTCGCCTAAAAATGCTTCATGATCGTATTCAGGATTGTGATGAGAATGTATAAAATGATCCTGATCACTCAAATCCTATAAAAATATTTCATTCTAGTTTTCAACATCTATACTGAAACTCCATGTCGAATTGTTAGGTTAGAATTTGTGTTAGTCTTTGATTTAGACAAACCTTGCCAATGATCCGACTTTTTGCATCATCGTCAGGCTTGGGAATAGCCACAACTATACAAATAATTGATAAGAGAACGGTAAAAGAATTTATAATCATTTTTCAAAAATTTACGTCACGTTTATTCACAAAATATACGATATCAATACTTGAATTTTTATACAATTGATATAAAAACCTTGGACAATGACAATGGCGAATACAATTTTTTTACAGTGCAAAAAATGAGGGTAAAAGTTAAAAATGAATATTGTGAGCGTTATATGCTACCTCAAAGCTCAGCTAACACATCATCAACGTCACCGAACCCCGCACGCTCACTTGTTGTGTTATTGAGCCACCGTATTGGGAATTGACTTGCGCCCCCACCCACTCATATCACTATTCTTCTCTTTTTTGTACCCGTACACAGTACACTGTTCTGTCGCATATCGTTTACTCACACACACTCGTTCAGCTGCATGTGAACATGTATCGTAAACGGACTAATAAGAAGACCCTATTGCATTCACTGAACGTTCTGCGGCCTCTCTACGTGTCAAATTTCCAAAGATAAAAAGAAGGGAATGACAAACATGAAATTATTCAATAGACTGTATTGTATGTGTGACAGTGGAGAAATTACACAAACAAGAGAATTTATAGTAATACATTGGCAAAGGAACAAATGAAATGTTTTCCAATTCAAAAAAACTTAATTTTGAAAATTTTTTATATAGAAATATATAAGTATGTGCATTTTTTATGTAAGACAAATTTGTTTATTATTTAAATATGTTTACGATATTCATATGGTGATATTTTTGTCATACTTGTACTATGTATCACAAGACTTTTAAAGTGATTTGTCGGAAATTTCAAGGCAAAAATTAAATTAGTTCCATTTTGAGAAAAGTTGGATTATTTAAAGAATTACGAAAAATGTGTGGAGTTGCAACAATTCACGGTGTACTCGTATATAAGAGTAACATTTGTGGATTTAGATAAATTGTTTAAATTCCAATACCATATAATTCTGACTGATTATCTATGATTATTTATAATTCAATTATATTGCAATAGTATACACGCGGCGAATTTTATTGAGAATATATTTTGCACAAATGCGCAATAATATATAAGGGAGTTCATTCGATCCTAGAAATATACTAAATTGAATTGAATTGAAAAAATTCAAAACGTTGAATTTTTACCCTCTAACATACTATGTCACGGGTGAAATTCACCATCACGTGTTGTACTCAATATTCGAATATAATCAGATGACAAGCGTACGAGAATGGAGTATATAGTCGAGCAACCACGCTCCATCATACAATATACGAAAAAATCTATATATATATATATATATCCATCCACGATAGACAACATTTTATAATATTCATTTTTTGATTATTCCAAAAAAAAAAAATACTTTAATAAATGTTCTAAAAGTAATAACATTGTGGGTATATGTATATGACTAATCAAGTAATGCCATAACATTTATTGAAATCATATGAAAGATCGGAGGGTGGTACAATAAATTTTATTGTTTAGAGCTAGCACAAAAATTCAGCCAAGAATTATTTTTAATTCCATGAAACCATTCACACAATCCTAACTTTTCATCGTGACCGTGTCAATATGAAATAATTCTTTTTTTTTTTTTTTTGTTTTTTTTAGTATTATGGAAATTTAGTACGACACTATCATTTGATTGAGAAGTAATAAGGTTACATAAGAAAATACTATGGGGATTTATTCGGTGTATTTGTTCGCAGTAAAACACTTATCGCTACTTTCCATAGCGATAACATGCTAATGTAATATTTTTCATTTCACTAATGTCATCCTATAAATATTTAATATTACTTTTACAATATTTCTTTGTCATTTTATCATTACGTGAATTTCAAATGAGATATATGTTGACCTGGACGGTTGAAAAAATTCTATATATATTTAGCCAATTGACTGCATAATTCCATTCTCGAGGTCATATGAAAACACATGTACGACGAAATTAGATGAGAAGTGATAAATAAAAATTGTTTTGGTGGCAATGTTGCACAATAGCAACTTGATAAGTGCAATAAAAAATTATCGAAACATATATATATATATAGAGTGGAGGAAGATGAAAGATTGTTGAATGAGTGATTTTTCATGCGAGCAGTGTATTGGTGGAAATGTGTGGTTGATTTTGATGGAAAGTGAATGCGTTAACGTAAATGTCTGTTTTGTTATATAGTTATAGTATGTTGTTATAGATGTCGGGTCGTAAGCGACACGTACACATATACCAGATGGTAATTTATGGTACAACAACATACTGCGACGCACTGTTACACACATTCAAGTGAAGTTCAAAGATCTGTATTACTATTTATCCAAAATTATCGTGTTTTCTTTGATATTCTCAATAAAAATGACGTCCCGTGATGCTTTTGATTCCAATTGTATAACATTAACACGCTTCGTCCTTGCTGAACAACGGAAGATTCCTTCGGCAACTGGAGATTTAACTCAATTACTAAATTCCATTCAAACAGCAGTGAAAGCAGTGAGCTCTGCAGTGCGAAAAGCCGGCATCGCGAAAATGTGAGTATTTATCAATTTACAACTCATGTATATTGATATTTGTTGCAATGTTTCTCATTTATTTCACATGTATGTATATTGACTGTGGATGAAAAACTTGTTCTTATACACTGTCAAATTCGGCCATTTGTAGTTTTTATAGTTTCAACCCTTCTCTACTGTTTGCCCAACGCATCACCAACTATTACATAATCACGAGAGAAAGGACAGAAAGCAACAATATCCTATTATATATTATTGTGTATTTTAGTATTACACTTATGACTTTCATAATCATCATCTGTGTGTTTACTTATAGGAACAATTTCACATTTATCTCCAATATTTAATATGTTTTAATTGTAAACTCATACCATCTTTCTCTGTAAGGAATTCCTTCTATTTATTGGCATATGGTAATGTGTTCGTAGTATAAATATAGTAATGATAACTGAATGGGCAATGTCATAATAATTGGTAAATCCACATATGAGTCATTTATCATATAGTGTTATATAGTTTATATGCGTCCTAAACCTCTATTTCACATGGTTTAAATTGGGACAAAAAATTTATTCACTTGAATACGTATCAACAACATTCCATCGAGGTTTTTTTTTACATGCTATGCACACTTTTGTATTCGTCTCCTTTTACAATTCAATATACCCATATTAAACAAGCGCTTGTATGTCAAGTAATTTATATCGACTAATATTAATGTTTAATACTTACACTATGATGATGTACATCTATTCTATTCTATTACTTTATCCCTATTGGGGATATCTTATGTTTATTATAAATTGATATGATAATTAAAATGTCATTGAGGAAATATATTGTTGAATGCGAGATTTGAATTGGAACGATTGAGTAAGCAATTTGAAATTATACTTAAAGTGTAGGCAAACTTGTATTTTTGGGATAATAATATTTGAAAGTAGAAACAGCAAAATTTCCTCATCTCTCATCTATAGCTTCATAGACAAAATCGAGGCACAATTGTGTGCTTATCAATAAATCCAACGGTTATTATTATATACATTGATCATGATAATGATACCAACAAATCCCAAAATAAAAATATAAAAAAATTTTCATCCTACTTTGTTGTTACACAAATATGTTATGATGAGTAAGTCGCCAACTTATTCTTCTTTATGTAGGTATGGGATCGCTGGAAATGTCAATGTACAAGGAGAAGAAGTAAAAAAACTCGACCTACTCAGCAATGAACTTTTTATCAATATGTTGACCTCTTCATACTGCACATGTTTACTTGTCAGTGAAGAGAATGAAAATATTATTGAAGTAACAGTTGAAAAGCAAGGAAAATATATTGTGTGCTTTGACCCATTGGACGGTTCATCAAATATTGACTGTTTAGTGTCGATTGGTTCAATATTTGGAATATACAAGCTCCCCGATGATGTATCGCAACCGCAGTTGAAGGATGTACTTCAATGTGGTCGAAATTTAGTAGCTGCGGGCTATGCACTCTATGGATCGGCAACGATGATAGTTCTATCGATAGGCCACGGTGTCAATGGATTTATATATGACCCAGCCATTGGCGAATTTATTTTGACTGAAAAAGACATACGTATACCACGTCGCGGAGCAATATATAGGTAAACAATATATAGATATATATATATATATATATATATATATATATATATATGTGTGTGTGTATAGCAAGAGAAATATCATGATTATTATTGACTTATAATACAACCAATATGAATTTATTGAATCAGCATAAATGAAGGTTATGAAAAATTATGGGATCCTGCAATAAAAGAATACATTCGCTCGAAAAAATATCCGACAAACGGCAAACCGTATGGAGCTCGATATATCGGATCAATGGTAGCTGATGTTCACAGAACTATCAAATACGGCGGTATTTTTTTATATCCCGCAACTGTGGATAATCCCAATGGCAAGGTATACTCCCAAGTTTTTTTCATGTTTTCTTCATACATCTGTTTTTTTTATTATTTTTTCGATAGTGCATTGGAGCTATAAGTCCGGGCACCAGCTTGGTAATAATTTAATTTCTCCGAAAATTACTCATTTTTCATATTATTTTTTCAGCTTCGACTTCTTTATGAATGTATTCCTATGGCTTATATAATAAATGAAGCTGGAGGTAAGGCCTCGAACGGACATATCGATATATTGGATATAGTTCCCAAACAAATCCACCAAAGGTCGCCTATTATTTTAGGCTCTACTCATGATGTTGAAGATGTATTGTCATGCATAAAGAATAACTAATATATGAAAAATTTATTGAAATGTACTGTCCATATATTGAGATATTAAAAATCTATTAAGTGTTAATTTTGTCTTTATGAATTTTTTTGTAAAACCCGACAATATAAACATTGGTCATCATCTCGATTTTGATTATTAACTGTATACCATTCTCCCATGTAGCAAGACCATCCGACATTTTAGTCAATTGTACATCTTAAGAGAGAATCAGGCTTTTATTCACGTCGGCCATTCTCATAATTTATAATTCATTACACATATATAATTGAATGAAAATATACAAAATTTCACATATTCCCAAGTAATAGTTGACTAAAAATGAGCAATTTTATAAACATATGTAGTTGAAAATAATATATAAGATAAGAAGATAGTGTTAATTAAAAGGTGAGTGCATACTGCCATTGCTTTCCTCATCCGACCACCTTACGTTAATATCCAACTATTGGCACTGACAATTGCGACAACTTAAAATTTGGAAAATCCAAGCCCTACTCTGCCATCAAAGACATCGTTGAGAAAGAAATAAACGAGCAAACATCCATGTGCACATTGGACTGTTTTCCATTGGAATTTGTATTTCCGTATTGGTATGGCATTCTTATTGGTTTACAACTGACTAATCGGTGATAATAGCACTAGTCATCAAACTATTATTTTTGTGACGATTATTGCTATGATGCTGTTTTTTGCAATGTTCGTACTCATCAATACCGACATAATACATATGACTTTATACATTAATTATCGTGTATATATATATATGTAATATTACACGGAAATTGTGCCGGGACGTCACCAAGGTGTACTATAAACTCACGAAAAATCTAATTCTGGTTATTATATCTTTACAGTATCTCATATTTTGATATTGTTGTGAACTCATTGCCGTTGAATTTTGCTGCAATGCTTGTTGCCAATACAGTGTGATTGATCGAGAATTCAGCAGCAAAGTGCTCATTAAATTCGGCCATTCTCTTCTCATTCTTTTGCCTTTTTCGCGTTTTTTCAATCGATGCACATGCACACATTCTGATTAATTGCAATTACGCAATCTCCTTTAGTGACGATGCGTGCATTATAAATATGTACCGAGTCATGTAAAAATTCTGTCTCACGAAAAAAATATAATAATTAGACGCTGATTTTTATATAAATTTATATTAAAAATAAAAATACAATTGTAAAAGTATCCAAGAGAAATTGATCACAACTGTAAAGTTTAGAGTAATAATCTTATGTAAAATATTAGCTTCGACAATTATGTTTAGAAAAAATTGGAATTAAATCGTTTGATTATAAACGATGTAATGCTGCCACATTCTCCGAATAAATAACGTGATAATTTAATTTGATCATTGTTGATCTACGGTTGTTTTTTTTTTACAATTTACGATTAAAAGTAGTGTAGTTATAATTGCAAACGTGCACAATTATCCAAATTAGAATCTTTTCCCAACATCTCGCTTGCTATATCACTAAACCAATATGGCAACATATAATATTAGAGAGAAAACGGATTACCTTTATTATTACCTTTATTATAATGCAAAATAATATGTGATGAGTGGTCGAATCGACCATACACAATAGGGTCACTAGTTTTTAATGAAAGGTTTTACATTAAATTGCATTTTGTAGAGAATAAAAAAAAAACAAAAAAAAAAAAATGCTGAAGCTGTCATGTCCAAACACGTACTATCAGTATGCAAAAGGAATAGTGAAGAACTTGTGATAGAGAATAAACGAAAAAAAAAAGAAAAATGAATCGTTGATAGGTGAATATGTAAAAAAAGAAAACATTAAAAGACACATAATGAGAGCTACATGAATATGTCGTATCGCATGTAGGGCGTGCTTATCCACTTATCTGACATTTGTCAGAGATAAAGTCGCAGCAAAATGCCAGAATAATCATAGCAGATACAACGTGTCGTCGTGTGTCGTTGCCTTTAAAATCTCCAACACCATAATTTCACTTGTATGCCGGAAAATAATAATTGGAAGCTGTTTCGTGAAAATAATAATTGAGAGTATTTGTGAAGAACTGTGGTGGAAAGATTAAATAATATATTAAGTATTAGAATCATGGTATCACGAGCAGCCGAAGCTACAAAACTTTCAAGTCATATTCGAGGTGTGAACTTTACGATATTCATACTCAACGCCATTTTATGGGTGAGTAATATTTACTTATCAATGAATCATGAAGATGTAAAGAGAACGACAATTCAATCCACATTATCGAGCTACAAATTAACGACAAGGTAACATATTGTTTTATCTATACTAATTAGTGAAATGTTCATCTAGATGTTGGGTGGCGCAATGTTTGGATTAGCAATTTGGTTAAGAGTAGAACCAGGATTTCAAGAATGGGTTGATTTTCTCAATATTCAAGATTTCTATATTGGAATTTATGTTCTAATTGTCGCATCAATTTTCGTAATGATTATTGCATTCTATGGCTCAGCAGCGACATTATCGGAGAGCTCAATACTTTTATACATCGTAAGCAATTTATTATATAAATAAATGTTAAAAGTATGGTGAATAATTTGCTTTTTTTATGTTTTTTTTTTGCATTGACTTTAATGTAGAATATAGGGCTGCAAGCTGTGTGTTTCATTTTCGGATTGGCAGGATCCGCAGTACTTCTTGACTACTCTACGTATGACAGTCAAATTCAGCCAATAATTCACAGGTCAATGACATCGCTCATTATAAATTCACAACACGAAAGAGCTGCACAAATTTTGAGAATGGTTCAGGAGGGTGTATGTTCATATTTTGCCTTACACCACCATATCACTTCATTTCCATGGATATTGAAATAAATTGATTGATACTATTAGATTGGGTGTTGCGGTGCAAATGGTCCGATGGATTACTTGGATCTTCTAAAACCTCTACCAAGTGAATGTCGAGACAGTGTCACCGGAAACGCCTATTTTCATGGGTGCGTCGAGGAACTCACATGGTATCTCGAAACACGATCAGGATGGCTCGCTGGTCTTGCATTATCTCTGTGCATGTTACACGTGAGAAAATATTTTTCGTTTCACCTTTTTTCATCATCATTATTATTACTATTATATTATTTTTCGTTTCGTTCCTCTCAATTATCGTAACGCATCTCTATGCGCACGCTTGAGTAAGAAAATGTTCTGTAACACGGGTGCGCGAGTTGTGAACTTTTCCATTGTCGACCAATTGCGATAAAGGGCGCGACATTCCTTTCACTTTCGCTTGCAATAATTCAAGTAAATGTACTATGCGCTGTGGTAAAGCGTGAAATTGAAACGAGATAATAATGAACACATTTATTATTATATATGTTGGTTGTTTAGTCATTATTTTTTAATATTTTTAGGTTGTTCAAGCTGTACTTTCCCTTATTGCTATACAGGCGACACAGAAGGAGCGACGCACCTCCATTTTCAAGGAAAGATAGTTTCATATAAATAATTGAAATAACTTTAATCACCCATTCCTCTATATATTGTCATTTTGTTAATTTCATATGCAATCTAAATAATTTGCCATAATACTTGGTTGAAAGAATAAACCATAACACTTTAACATTATTTATGTATAAATTTTCAATTGAAATGCTACATTACATATTTCATTTGTTTCATTGCCCAAGATATTTCCGCCCTTTTATCGCCTGACCACAAGAAAAAAAAAAAAAAAATCAACTGTCGAGTGAAATTGACCGTAATTAAATGTAATTAGGCAAAAGAAAATCGCTGAATAATAAATTTTTTCAAGACACATGAAAAATTTCAATAAACGTATCGACAAATTGAAAAATTAGATCCGAAATTAACATCACTCCGTGATTGTATTGCACAATTATTATACAGAGAAAAGTCAAGAACAAAAGGAATAAAGGTGTAAGCAAGTCGAGGTCATTAAGAAGTAACTATGTAGAGGTCATTATTGTTATACACATTCCGCTTTAGAATGATCTCATTCATATACATATACAGCCCAACATACGTATATAGCCCAACAGAAGATAGAGTAGCATTTAAACACCACAATAGTACTATGTAAACACAAACAACTATTACAAATATTGTTAAAGCATATTGGAAAAATTGAATTTTTCAATGACGGTACAGCAATTTTTGGTGTTTATATAAAAATTACTCATTTTGATATACAACTATTCATCAACAATGAATGTTCCATCGTGTTGCACTTCTACAATCAATGCATTGTAACTTTTAATATAAATTTTTCTTCCTGTAAATGAAATTGAAATACAAAAATATATGATTACTCATCATCCAAATTTATATCATGCCAATTTTTACATTACCACATAATTATATTGTTATCCTCCATCAATACAATATTAATTAATAGTAAAAAATGAGAAAAATGATGAATATTTGTATAATATTTTATTTACAAAAATTTCTAAATATACATAAAGATTATTTGATTTTAATACATAGATAAAATAATTTATTTACAATAATAAAATGCTTCATGATTTTATCTTTTTCTGTTTTCTTAATTGTTATTTTTTGTTTTTTTGTTTTTTTTTTCTTTTTCGATTTAATAACTGGCTTCTTGCAATGGAATATGGTAAACCGCATATAGATATGTTTTATACGTGTATAACTTAAAATTAGTATATATAATAGTGAATGTGAAGATCTGCAATAAAGATATAATACGAGGGTAAGAGACTTCAAGATTACTTCAAGGGAAAATTATGAAAGGTTATAAAAATTTTCTTATCAGACTTATTTTCATAGTTTCATTAATATATTTAACCAACAAATCCAAATGGTGGATAACCAACGGGTGGCGGATAGAATCCAGGAAATGCAGCCACTGTGGGTTGGACAGCAACAGTTGTCGTAACATAAGTGGTGACATCAGTTGGCACAACTTTGCTCGAGAATAATGTTGTGTACGCTGTTTTCGCTCCAAATGTCAATTTCAATATTCGTGAATCGTAAACAGTTGCCATTGTTTGAGTGACAATTGGTGCGCTTGTAATGGTGAATTGTGGATGCTGCTGTTGCGGATAAATCGGCAACTGTGGCACCTGTGGTGGAACAATTGGTGGTAGAGTTGTTGTTCCATATTCATATGAAGTGCGTGGAACGGTAGCGACTGGCCTGGAGATTGTTGAGTACACTGTATAACCATTATTTATCAATGGAATAACATGTGACTCGTACATTGTCTCCAAGACAATCACCGGCCGTGAAGTTGTGATCACCTGTTGTGGGGCTTGTGGTGGTGCTTGACCAAAGTATTTGAATAGCGCAAGCTGTTGTGCCTGTTCTGGTGTGATTTGTGGTTCAGGCACAGCCGACGCTGTTGTTGATGCCTCCAATTTTCCACTGCCAGCCTTTAATGATGATCTAAACACATCTAAATCTGAATCATTATCAGAATTTGGTACAACAATGCGTTTTGGTATATCCTCATCATCTTGATCGTCATCACCAAAGTCTAATTCAAGGTGCAATTCACTTCCCGCCTCGTCCAATTTCGAATTGAATTCATTTAATGTTTTTGAAGGTATGAATTGATATATTTCTGACGGTGGCAGTGTTTTTGTTGCCGTTACCATTCGTGCAATATTATATGTTTGTACTAACGTGTGTCTTGTTGTATTGCCATTAGCAACAACTGGCAATAAATAAGTTTTAAGTAATGTTTGTGTTGTGGTGAATGTTTCAGTGAGTGTTTCAAGTGGTGGTGTCGCTTGACCGGGCTCAAGTGTAATTGCTGGCAATGTTGCCACTGATGAATCTAATGGTAATGATGATTCATATGCGGCAGCAGTATTTGCTAAGATATTTTCGGTTAATGGTTCGGTTGGTGCAATTGTCGATGATGCCTCGGCTACAGCAAATGTCTTTTTCAACGTTGATGTCACTGTAATATAGCGTGTATTTCTCGCACCTCCCACCTGAAATATATCATTAAATGATCATTAGTGTTATTCACTTGATACTTTTTACTAATATATCACACACTCATTTTCCATAGATTCTCCAAGTCTATATCGCCAATATGACACAATACAAAAATATAAAAAATATAAAAAATATCCATTTATAATAACTATATAATGAATAAGAGCAATTTGAATTGTTAATTGTTTTGTCGGTGTGTCCAATTTTTACAGTTTTTACAGCACATTATCTATGGCTTAAAAATTCCGAAAAATTCAATGATAATCGTTCATAATTGACGAATAACAACTGTATATTGATGTATGCGAAAAAATTTTTCATTCACATCCATTTGAAATTTGAAAATGTTGAAATTACAATACACAATTGAGATTCATCTAATATTCAGTCTAATTAATGTAAAACTGCACAAAGTTTCTTATAATTACTAAACTGAAGATTTATTGATATTTCTAGATGATAGCGAAGAGTGCGGAGAAAGTGAAAGTTGATTTACGTAGACGAAATGATTTACCTGAAACGCATACGGTGACTTGATCGTTGCAATTTCAAAATAAATGTCATTTTGATCTGAAGCCGTGGAAATTTCAACGTTTATTGTTTCCACCGGAAATATTGGTTCAGCTTGATCACTTTGAATACTGGTGGATGATACTTGTTCCGTTTCACTGGGATCCAATTCATCATCTGGGACGGCAGCAACTTCCTGAATTTTTTTCTGAGATAAAGGTGGAAAAGACAAGAGAACTTTGTCTTCCGATATGGTTGTGAGCGCCGGTTCATTTGTAATTGGACTCTCAGGCGTTGATACACGCTCCTCATCATCAATCTGTTTCCTGATTGCAATACGTGGCTTTGGCGTTGTTTTATATGACCAACGACCCTGTGTACGTGGAAGTTTCAATTTTGGAACAGTTACAGATGATGACGATGATTGTTCAGTTTTCGGTCGAATTGGTTTTGATGGTGTAGTCAATTGTTGGGAATTATTTGGACGAAATCCATTACGACGACGTATTGTCACATTTTCTGTTGTTGTGGTTGATTGTGGACGATTCCTATAATTGCATTTGATTGGGAAAGTTGATAAAAAAAAATCATCAAAAATATTAATAAATGTTCTTCATTATTTATTGAATTATTTTATTATTTAATTACTTATAACTTGGTCGAGACGTAGGTGGTCGATTTTTCGGTGAATTCTTTTGTTGTTGAGTTGCGATTGCCTCATTGTTCTCGGTATCATCGGAAATCTTGTTCCGATATTTGGGACGAACGCCATGATTTGCAACTGAATGTCGTCGAGTGGTTTTTATGCTCGTCCCTTCGATAAGGATTTTTTCAATCAATTCATTATACCATCGAGAAAAAATGAATTAAATAATTTTATATTTGAATATGATAATTTTACCGGAAGGCGCACTAAATAGAACCTCGAGCGGTAATGAAGAGTCGCCTTGCTGCTGATTAGTTGGAGTTGGCTCCAATTGTGGTTTCAATTTTCCATGTTGTGGTCCAATTGTTTTTAATATTCTTTGAGCATTTGTCGGACGGATTTTCACATCGACTATCGCTGGTGCACCGGGTTTCAATACACGCGATGTGCTTTGAAGTACTTGAGCATACTTTCCATTGATATACGTTCCAATAACCGAAGTTTCATGAACAGTCGTTAATCCATCTTTTACAATACTTCCATCCAATTTAGTAACCAGACCCGTTGGATTTTCCTTATCTTTTTTAGGCGATGGTCGTGGCTTTGTTAATGTCTTTGACGATGGTTTGAGATTTATTAACTATCAATGTAACACAATGTGGACGAAAAATGAAATTAGATATAATGGTATATACCATCAATGATAGAAGTTGATAGAAAAATTCATTCATGTCCAATAATAAATGTTACGAGAAAGCTGAGAATGAAGATGCAAATGAAAATAATATATGATTTGAATTCAATTCCTTTTACGAACTTAATCTTTCATATACGACACGGTCTTTTCGCGGTTATTCCATATGAATTTGTTGTACTGACATTGGAAAGCGAAAGGTAACATGGCTATATGTGTTTTAAACTTACAATCATACTGTATTTGCTCTCAATATTCTCATAGGTGCTCGAGACAATCAAAAAAATTATTCTAACTTATTTATATAGTTTTGAACGAAGTTGATGGCCCAATTTCACTTGTTGACCTCGTAAGTAATGTACAATTTGCTGCGGTGTTTTTTTTTTTTCATTGTTACCTATGATTTCTCAATTATACGTCAGGCATTTTCGGTTATAATTTTATATACGTGAAGAATGCTGTAAACTGTGCTGGCGAAATGAATGCAATGTGTGTGTCATACAATCGAGTGACGAATGACGTGAATGATAATACATATGAACGGTAAAGAAAAAAAACGATAAAGACAACTAATGAAACGTGTATGGCAAGATAAAAATCTTTTTCATCGTAATACCTTGTATGTCTCGTCAATAACTTCAGATGGTTGCTTCGATAGATAATCATATTCTGGTTCTGCCAAGTTATTTTTCACTGCCATCTCACTATTGGCGTTTATTTGAATTACTGTTGATAGAATTGAACTTTTCGTTTGCTGAGAATAGAACATAAAAAAAAAAAAAAACGAAAAAAAATTGTTTAAAATTGCTTACTATAATCTAACTCAAATTATTTATGTTTATTTTCTATTATACTTCTGTGATTAACTTGTAATAACTAATAAATAATTCATGCAGAAAAATGATATTGTGCAATAAACAAAATGCTGCTGCTTTGCTTGTTGGTAATTGTCGTTGGAGGATTTATGAGACGACTCGCGGTCGTAGTTGCGTAGTGAAATTGATCATCGGTGGGGAGAAAAAAAGGCACATAACAGGATAGCGATCGGAGTCACCATTATTATCATTATAATCATTATTATCGTCATGAGAAGCTACAGAGAAAATTGTTTGTTTTATTCTCTATTTTCATAGGTTATTGTGGGCTAAGAAAGATTTTACCTCAGTCTTTGATGGTTCATTCTTCTGTTGGACAACTGAATTCACAACGATTTTGACATTCTTTCCAGACTTCTTTGTTTCTGATTGTGAGTCGATTTTGTGAGTTTTGCTCGGTTGAATATCCAAATTTTTTTTCGTAATCACCGATGGTTTTGTTTGGATTGGTGGCGCTGTAGTTGTTGTTGTTGTTATTGTTGTTGATGCTGTTGATATTGCTGCTGATTTTTTTTCTTTTTCACCATCTATATAGATTTGGATATTTAGAGATTTTAGGTGACAGAATGAATGAAGGAATTTGAAACCTTGTTTATTTTGATATATTAACTACTCTCGCCTCACGTTCTTCATAGGCTCAGAGATTTCACGTTTGATTCTGCATTCAATAGACATGAACAAGAAATATAACAAAGCGGCGATTTGCAATATCGTGAGTGGATAAAAGGAGAACAAGAAGAAAAGTATAAATAAGTAGGAGAAGAAGACGAGTTTAAGTGTTTTATTATGTATTTAATGAAACCAGAGGAAAAGAAGGCGTCAAGTGAGAAAACGATTACCAAACGTGTCAGGGTCTCTCTCTCTCCCTCTCTCTCTCTCTCCCTCCCTCACTTATGCTGAATCATCGATAAACTTTGTATAATAAATTGTATTATAAATAAATTGACGTTCAAGAGAAAAAAAAGTGATTGGAGTATATACAAATCACGTCATTATCTAACCTCGAATAATTCACAAAAAAAAAAAATATTTTTCTCAATATATACGTAACAGTATGGTATGTTTCTATATAATTATTTTTTATCTCATTAGTATCACGATTAACAAATTTAAATAATTATAAAGAAGTATAGGAACTCGTTTTTTTTTTCTTTATCTTCAAGTGTTCTTACCGGCGGGCGCGCTTTGTGGACTGAAGACCATCACAGTATTTCCAATAGTCGTGGTAAAATCAAGAAAACCATAGACCGTTTGGGTGATGAAGTCATTTTTTATCATCTGAGGTTGTGATGGTGATTCGACGGATTCGACCACATTGTTGCTATTGCTATTGCTGCCACCATTGACGTTGTACACTTGCGATACACTACTCGCCACTATAATAATAAAGCAATAAAGCTCATTATCATATCATTTTTACTGTTGCTTTTGTAATAACTTTGAATAAAATAGTGGAACATGTGTAGAAAATAGAATGCAATTGAACCCGGTCAAAATTCTTAATTACAAGCTAAATCGTTAGTGTTTTATGAGCAAAGAATCGAAAAAAAAAAAAAAAATCAAAAAAAAATATATATATATCATAGAATGGAGAATGGCACCTAAAGGTAAAAAAGTATTTGCACATATGTATATACACATACGCGAATTTAGAGTGGCATACAAATAAGCGATTTTTCGCTTGAGCTGAGGAACAAGAGTATAAATGTAGACTCGAATTTCTTCGCTAGCACACTCAATTAATTGTTTTTTTGATTTTGCAGTATTTTTGTATTTTCTTCTGTCCAATCGTTTTATCGTATACAAGTATGATAGTAAATATAAAGAAGGAAACGATTCCATATATGATCTGTGAGAAAGTCTGTCATGTACATAATGATTAATCATTAATTTTTAAATGAGAAAGGTACATTTATACACGTGTATAGGTTATATGATGTGCCTGCTTTTTATATGGACCTGTGAGAAAGATGAGGCATTTTGTAATGCCATAGATACGCCCGCGCCTCAATTACAACTATTAAACAATTAATCTTATGTTATTGCAGTGTATTACATGAAGAAAATGAATTTTTCATTCTTACCGCACGCAGATAAAATGATAAAGAAATATTTTAGTGTCATGGCGATGTATCAATTGGATCTCATTGTACGTTTCAAAACATTGAATCCTTGAATTCTGCAACAAGCGAAGAAAAAAATAAAAGTGGTAATATATATATATATATATATATGAACAATAATTAACGATGGATGAAATATAATTGTAAATTTGTCACGTGAACAACAACATAATATAGAAACATTACTGACGCTCACTCCATATTATTCTTTCATTGATATAATACAAATGACACATACGTGCGTGTGAACATGTGTGTGCTTTGAATTTCGCCCAGGATACAGGTAGCAATTATTATTATAACAGACAAGTCGACCCTGAAGATCGTGGGAATCGTAAAATTTATCATTTGTTCATTCATTTATAATTTTTTTTATATTTTTTATTATACCTATGCATATATGTGCATGTTTTTTTTCCCTCTGTTATTTATTTCTACCAGTTACTATCAAGGATGTAATAAAAAGCCGTATGCAAGTATGGAATAATTGTCACCGACAATTCATGTTAGAATAATGTGAAATTGATTATTGTGATGATACAAATATAAATAGACATATGTACCCTAATTGGATATATAAATTTATATATATATATATATATATATAGGTGTGTATGTAGCAAGTTTTAAGAGTGAAAATAGGCGATGCGAATAAGCATTCATTGAGCCTTTCACCGCCATAGGTATTATATATCTCACGGTATTGCAACAGTTTTAACCTAACAACTCTCGCGTAGGTAATGCATTTTCTAATAAAATTAAAATTCATTTTCCTCACGTGCAATATTTTATTCAAGTTAATTTTCATGAAAACTTTTATATTATTCACGTCAATTAAGTAACATAACCTCAATTTTTCGATACATATGTATAGATATTTATAAAGTAAGAATAAAAAGTCAGTCAATAGGTTAAATTTCTTTTTTATCTTGTTGTTATGTAATGTTAGTTCGTATATTTGAGTGAATGCAGGTCAAATATATTGTGGCAAAATGATGATAGTGAGTATATTGACGTGTTTGACAGTTGCAAGTATATTATTAAAGGATCATTGCGCATATTGGATATCGAGAGTACAATGTATGAATATATAAAACGGCAAAGGAGTGGCCCTAAGACGCAATAGTATTACCAACCATACAATATCTCTCTGTATTATACTCTCTCTCTCTCACTCATTCCACACATTATAATAATAAGTTATATATCCTTTTAACAGCAATGACACAATTGCAATTTATTTATATTTCACATTTGACCTGACGCTATTAAACTATCAACTATTATACACTATTGCAGATATATTTGGCCGCATGTGATATTATGAAGAGGAAGGAAAAAAAAAATGTACAGCAGCCAAGAGTTGAAACAGAATAGAGAATTTCGTACATATACTTTGTCCAGTGTGAAATGAATAGTGTAACATTTGAATCGTATATATCTAAATGAATAATTGCTAATTGGAAACAATTGTATAACTTAAGTATAAATTTTACATCATATCAAACACTAAATTTTGGTGTTAACTTGAGTCATTAGGGCGTGTGATTATTGTAAAATGTCGAATTTGATTTTCATATTGTAAGAGAAATCATTGGAAAACGCTTATCGACATTATACCATGCGTATTATATAGACTTACGTACACACTTTACTTGGCAATTAATTTTAACACGAGATTTCGTGCAACGCAAGGTAGATAGGAAAGCATGTCGTTTTTCTTTTTTTTCTTTTGCACTCGCGGAAGTAGAACATGATTTGTCGATTTCTAATTTTTCCACAGGTCAGCGAATCGAATTTATGGTTTAATTAATTTCTTGAGCGAGAGCACACATGAGATGTGAATATTATAAATTTTACATGTTTAATTCATGAAGAAAAGAGGTTAACGCACCTATATTCAAATGTTTTACGTAAAACTGTAAATATATCAATGAGATATTTAACAAAATTAAAAAGCATAACTGTCAAAATGTTTCTAATGGATTTGATAGAAGCTAAGGATAAAAATATGCCGGTAAAATTGATGTTTTTCCACGAAATGTATATATTTATTTTTATGTTTTTGCGGAAGAGAAAAAAAAGAACTATACTTAAATTCATATGCGCAGCGAGAGGATAAGAATGCAAATGAGCCAAAAACTGGTTCCAACGTCAAGACCAAAAATACACCTTCTTTATGCTCGGTAAATAAGTAGTGTTGACATTTTTTTTTTTTTCCTTCACGCTACTCAAATATTGTGAATTCTTTTTCGATTTTTCTAATGCCTGAAATGAATGGTGATCACATTCGGGATGTTGTTGGATTTTTTTAACTCTCATTATATTCATGTTTGTATTTATATTCAAGTTCCCTCATTAAATCTTCGCGTTTATAACTATATATACATATAGATATATCGACATGTATCACATTGGCGAATTCCTCACGTACCTACATTGTATTTTGTCCTTCGTAACGAACTTCCTCACGATTAAATCCTGCTTCAAGGTTATCCCTCTTATTGCAATCAATGACTCATACTGTCATTATTATTCCAATGTGTTTTATACCCCATCAATAAAACAAATATAGAAAATTAAGTGGGAATCCACCGATAAATATTGAATGATGGCGAATGATGGAGGTAATTGACCCCGGTAAAATAGTCACCGCTTAACTATTCAAGGTCAATGTCTATATATCGACAAATTGAAAAATGCGTATTAACGTCAAACATATTCATCAGCATCGCGCTCACCTCAATTTGAGAAAAACCAAAAAAAATAGTATTAAACGTATAATTAATTTCCGTTCATTTTAAATATGTTAATTACATACAAATAAAGTGCATACAATGATGAAATATGTAAAAAAAAAAAAAAGTAAGAGAAAAAAATGAAAACAAAAAATATCCTGATAAATAATTGGCTGATGTTCACAAGCGTGTGTAACGCGCGCAATAATACGCACAACAATAAAAGTAGAAGAAAGACAAGAAAATGAAAAAAAAAAAAAAAACAATAATAAAATACAAAATGGCAACAATAACTTTTATATCATTACATAACAACTGCTCGCAATGTGTTCCACAAAAGATATTCTATAGGTGAAATACACCTTGGGTACTCATAGCCTATACACGTAATTTACTATATTAATATTAATTTGGAATTAATTATAAGAATGAATAAGACAGAGAGGAAACAAATATTCAGATGATATATTGTAAAAATAATAATTATCTGATCGATTAAAATGGTTAAATACTCTTTTTTTCATACGCTATTTAATTGTTCGTTGTGTTTGAATTGAAACGACGAGAGATAGTTTTCCCATGTGAATACTCTCTCCCTATCTCACTTCTCTCTTCTGTTTACCGTAGATGCATTGGGCGATGAGTGATCTCTAATGAAAAGTAAAGGAGAAAGTTTTTCACTATATGATATCATTAAAATTGTTCCATATGTCAAGATTTAATTACATGGAATAAAACTAGAAATTTTTTATCACTCATTATTCATTCATTGATTTATTTATTTTGAATTGGAAATTAATATTTAACCTCGACAAAGCGTTTCATGTCTCAATGAATGATAACAAGACGTATAATATTAAATACGTGTACTCAATTAATCAGTTAGTTGAATAATGGGTAGAAAGGAGAATAAAAAAATCCTGGTCATGACAGCTCGCTATACTCAGTCCTTGAAATGATGAAATACACTTTCAGCGTATGTATATATATATATATATATTTTTTTTTCATCTATGTATTTATTATGTATTTATGTGTTCTGTATAGTTGTATGTGCGTGTATACATTTGTGTTTTGCCGTGCGTATAGCGGATAATTTCCGTGCTAGTTTATACTCGTGCGAGTGATCGCGGTCTATTTTCTTAGAAAGTTGATGATATGGACAAGTGTCAGTGAATACAAAATCTCTCATTTTCAACATTTAAAATTTATTTTAATCCATAGGATCATCTTTATAATTGATTCAACAATGAAAAAAAGTAATGCAATGCTCTTTTTAAACAAATTTTATTCATTAGTACTATTATTATTATTATTATTATTATTATTATTATTATTATTATTTATTTATTTTTATTTATTATGAATATTATAAATGAAATTCACAATGTAAAGTTTCAACTAATTATATCGATATGGTATAAGTTCCATTTCAAACACGTAATACACTTGTGAAAATGATCATTTTGAATATATTAAACTTTTCCATTTCTCCCTATTATTACTCTGTTTCCTACGAAATTATTATGCGATATTATGAATCGAGTAAACACTGAGCAATCTCAAAATATAATAAACAACATAACAGGATGTTACTGAATTTCTCCATTATTATTTTCATACATGTTTCAGATAGAAAAAAAAAATAATTAACGGGCTATCGTAAAAAATTACTGATTTTCAGCTGATATATCAGCAAGAACGAATGGTATGTTGAGAAAGAGATCCGCAACACACAGTAAAATATCACCATAGATATTATTGCTAAATTTATGTTGCATTCCACCCGTTTCAACGTGGTTTATTTTTTTTTTTTTTTCCCCTTCATTTTTCAACTTTCTAATCAATTGTCGTCACGTGCCGTCGTAAGATTGAAGGTAAAGCGTGTGCCCCTAGCAGTAATGTGTACACGTGCCACCGACATTTATTTTTTTTCTTCTTCTTTTCACAACATTGTGTTATTATTAATCGACAAAAAGAATAAAATGCAATAACTCATGTGAACACAAACTTGCTCGACCACTATCATTTTTCTTTCCTCAATACAGTATTCGTCATAATTATAACGTCCAACGATCCTTTTTCATTCTCATTTTCGATATTTATGGGGGAAAAAAAAAAAAAAAAAAAAAAAAAAAAAAAATTCTTTTTTCACAGTTTTATTTGCGACAAAATAATTTCGAATAAATATGAATGTAATTTGGTTAAAAGATGTGATGATACTTTCACTGAATAGACGTTAACGTAACGTCAACGATACGAGTGAAGAATATTCAATGAGTTTCAATGAGTTTTCTTTTGTTACGCTTCGACAATTAATATTGGAAACAATTGAATAACAATAAATAACGTAATAAATAGTAATGGAAAAAGTGACAAAACAATGTTATTTCGGATGAGATAAAAAAAAATAAAATAAAATAAAATGATTGAATAGATGAAAAATAAAAATGACAATTGAATGGGAAGTTGTGACTTTAGATGATGTGTTGGGTTGTGTATGTTATTTGCGAGTGAGGAAGAGATGTATATTTTTCCATTGACATATAATTCTCACACATACACCATCGCATTGATCGAACGAATTTTTGAAAATACATATGACGAATATCAATTAAATTTCAGGATATTTATTTAAAACACAATAGAGGATCAATGATATGAAATGAAAATATTTTCATAGGACAAAAATGAAAGATCAATCAAAATATATATAAGATATAGATATATAAATTGAGGGATGCACGATCTTAAATCAATAAATGCTCCATCTTTTATTGAAATATATGTCCACACACTTATACATAAACAGAGAGAATATACAAACTTACGTATGAGGATGAAGCATACACATAATACATAACTCTTTGCGGTTCATTCGCACGGCTTTCCAATCTACCGTCAGCATATCGTGGGTATACATTCATTACAAATACATACATACATACATACATACATGGATGGATGGATGCATGAACCATTGGTGATGCAGATAAATATATTTGCTTTGTGTTTAGATGAAAATTCTCACGCGAAAACTGTCTAAACATGAAATTTAAAATAATAAATAAGAAAGTAATTGAAGGCTGTTGAAAGTGAAATGATTATTTGAATGGTGCGTAACAGAATACAGAAAAGAAAAATGAAGAAATTTTTGTAATAAACAATTCAGTGAGAATGCAAAAGATAAAACCCAAAGAGGATTCATTGCAATATAAATTAAATAAATAAAACAAATGTAAAGTTTCTCACGTTGGGTCAATGAAACATTTTAATTTTATCAAATATAAACTGGTTTATAATTGGATTTTACCTTCATTCGACAACTCTCATCTTATATACTCGTTTTTCGATTCAAGTCAACATTACTACCCAATGACCTACAAATTTCTCTCTCTCTCTCTCAAACTTTCTCATAGCCAATATCTCTCCCATTGAATATGACAATTAATGAGAGGTAAAACGTCATATGAACATTTTCGTTTTATTATTGTGTTTAATCCATGAGATGGAGGCGAAACTTATTAGATGTGTGCAACTATATGAAATATAGGATGTTGCAGAACAAATATTTATGCAGTGAAGCATCGTAATGACGCCCACACTCAAATTCATTCATCAATAATATTTATTATTTCATGTTCTCTCTGTTATTTCAATGTAAATAAAAATGCCAAGAGAACATTTATTTTTGTGAAATAAATTGAATTGAATTGCGTGCGGATGAATAGCTATGGCATTTATCATTTGCACAAATAAACTTGAATTTTTGCATATCCCCGTCACATTTAATTTGTAACAATTATCTATTATTTATAAAATACACATTAAATTGCCATTTAAAATTATTTTATGTTGCCATACGTACGTGTTGTTTCAATTAGAAATATGTGTGAATGCGGGAAAAAAATAGTGGTCCAATATGATTGATGAACAGTTGCAACAATAAAATTTTTCACGAGACAAATCCACACGCCAGTTGGATCAACACTACTAAACACTCACATTCCTTGGTGACTGTCTCGCAGTGACTGGATAAGTCCTGGGGCCCCCCCCCCCCCCCCCGACCACCTACCTCTCCCTCTTTCATTTTCTTCTGCATAAATATCTCCACTATCACCATCAGCTTCTCTCATACATTCTACACGATGTATATATTTACCAAGCTATAGATACACTATCATCGGTGCTTTCACTTTGTGTTCTCTTGTGCTGTAAGTGACGCGACACAACTCCATAACTTCAATATTTCAAAATATAATCATTATAAAAGCCATGACAATAATAGGAAAAATTATATCACGACAACTCCATATTCATTCTACTATTCACCAATTATTTTGCAATTTATTATGCAATTAAACATTTTATTTTTCGTTAAGAAGTAAAAAAAAAAAAAAATGGTATGATTAAAGTTCCGACAAACAACGATATATTGGAATTGATAGAGTAAAGTCTGTTTGCCATCGCAACTAATTGTAAAATAGCGATCGCTTAATTAAATAAACATAATAATGGTAAAAATAAAAATAATAATATATAAATAAGGATAAATAATGATATTATGATGAAATGTACAAATGAAATAGATAAATGAAAATGGAGATTGCGATTGGAATAATCAACTTTTTCAATATAAATGGATTCATTGGTAACAAGATTTTATTCCACAATTACAATACACATTGAGTATGACAATTGATAATGAATGAGTGTGTTATAACGGCACCATAATATACATGGCTTGGCGTTCAATATAACATTCAGTCCACGGTAACATTGAATCTTCAAATATTTATCATAGATAAATGTGATTCATAGATTCGCATGTGACATACAATACAAACGCATTTCAAAACGAATTATCAATATTTTTATCAGTCTATAGAAAATTAGTCATTGATTTTGTTTTTATTTCATTTTCTGTTTGAATAGATGCAAATTTTTTTTCTCTTCTCAAATACACCTGATGTAAATGTCTATAATTTTATAATATATATATATGAAAAATGGATAATACTTTTGTCAATGAAATCAATGGATTAATTGTCGGACACAAAAATTGTTAATGCAATATAAAAATGTCAAATGAACACACAATGTTTATTATTTATTTTCCATTTTTTTTCCGTCACAGTACTTAAGCTAATAAAGTATCAGGTGGAATTTAAAAATGTGTCGATTTATCTATTGGGAATTTATATGATATAATGGATGGTTGAGGGCATGTGACACAAAGCAAAGCCTAACTGCATCTCAGTTATCCCAGTCAACCTCACTATAGTGATTGCAATAGCAATATTGGCTAATATACCCACCCACCCGAGTGCCATTAATTTTTTATAAAAGTTATAAAATTATCGGACTTGTTATATTTTTACGTGTGTGCTTATATTGAGAATTGTTTTGTAATATTGATTTTGCGCAAATACTTTTGAATTTATTTGAATTTAAATGAAAACGATACACGTATTGAATAATATGATGATGAATATGTGTGTACAATTGAAGGGTAGAATACAAAATTTCGTTGATAATCACGACAAATTTCGGTGGAATTAAAAAATATTTTTGATAATTCACGAGTAATTATAAATTATTTATCCAAAGCAATGGCACGAATGTATGCATAAAAATGTTCAAGTTCACATAAATTTGTATCGATACAAATGAAATAAAAGAAAAAAAACCATGTGTATATATAATATTTTTTGCAATGTATAAATTGAAATGAGAGGCGAATAATAACTTTACTTCAACTAATAAACCATTTGTTGATGTGAAAAAGAATGAGTTGGCACGAGGCAATTCCAATTGACGATATTCAATTGACAAATGAGAAATGTTATTTTATTGTAGTTGACTGAGATATACTCGTCGTATAGTAAAATTGTACTGTAGTGAAATGTATATATTTATATTATATTCTCTGGTAGAACCAAACGTTCATCCATATAATTTTAATCAATCAATCGTGTATTAATGAAAGTAATGTTTATAAACAGAGCATAAATGTAAATAAAAGTGAATGTTAAATTCACTTAAATATAGTATACCATATTTTTCCTCAACAAAAATATATATTATTTTCATTGTATATTCCATAAAAAATTCTGTACAATTATAAAAAATGTCTTGCTGCAATATATTATAATGATAAATCGGATATTTTTACATGACATTTTAAATTGATACAATGTATATTATTTGTCATATACATTTCATTTATATACAACTCACTCTTCATTTTTCAATTCACCTTAACTCCATAACAAATAATATTTTTCTTTAACATTTCATTATACATAAAGAAAGACAATATTATTGCTAATTGCTTTTTTGCACTTTACTCAGGTGTTACGTGAAGATTCATGGTAATCGAATGGTATCAAAAGTTTATCCATATCTCAATAAATAAATAAATATTTGTTATACAACTATTAGTGTTTATATTTGTGATGGTAGGAAATAAATTAAATTGCCTATAACTCTATAGTAATTGAAAAATTTTCGCCCAAAAATTCATAGATATTAATACACAAGATTTTTATTCCTCTTCACTTTTATTATATCTAAATAACCAGTTTATGATGAATGCCTATAGATGCAATACACGGGTACAATTTATCAGTTATGTAAAATTTTTATTACTAATCAGTGTTACGTATTCACTTTATTTTTATTTCAAATTGATCACCAAATAAACAATTGAATGTTTCATATTGGAAATAGTATAGCTGCAATTATACCAACCGTGTTGTTGCCTACTCATCCAATATAAATATCAATAACTTTAGTGTAAATGAATAAGACTGATATCATTCCCGAATTTATTGCCATTTAAATATCTTTCTGTAATATTAATTGAATAATTTAATGGAATTCATCATGCCCCATATTCGACAATTGAATGTCAAGCAAAGAGTTCTTATAAAATTGAAATTCACCAACTCAATATATAATATTTATCTGAATATTGAATTCGAATAGTTTCGTATCGATTCAATGCAACAACATTTAAATCCAATTTTGAGGACCATTCAAACGTATATATTGTGTTACATTATAAGCTGATCAAGTAAACAATTTTTCAGCGGGTTTTTTCTCGAGTTTTTCACAGCTCCTGCTCGAATTATGCCAATTATTTACGTGTGTAAAACACATGATGGATAACGGCTACATGAAAAATTAATGCTCCAATAAACTTCTTTATATGTTGCTAAATATAATTAATGTGGCAGTATATTTTTGGACTATTATTAGTTTGTATCATTTACAATAATGAAACATGCAATAATTCAAGTTATAAAATTGATTGATTGGGCAGTTGTCATTTAAAAATAATGGGGAATTCGTGAATTTTTCGATGCAATTTCAAAATAACTCATAGTAATATCAAAATTCATAAACAATACTGTTAATTTTGATAAGCAGGTTATTTTTTAGAGGAATTCAGGAGCAACCCACACACCATCGCTGTTTCACTTCAACATCTTCTTCATGTGTTGTTTTCACGTTGAATTTAATTCGGTGCAATAAATATTGTTTCAATTTATTTTTATTCATATTATATCAAAGACCAATAATACTTTTCACATCATCCCCATTATTCTCCCACTTGATAACAAAAATATATATATCTATTAATAATATTTAAATGCGTATAATAATTAAATCAATTTCAAAATCCAACCTTAACAATAAGTGAATAAACAATAGTCATTGTCTTACCACATATGGTTTGCCCCTAACTTATCATTAAATTCGAATTTTAAACATTGACTCTGTATAAATTCAACAAATTATCAATTAAATAACATATACTAGAATTATTGTTGAGAATAAGACAATGAAAAAGTTGAATGAAATAGTAATAGACAATACATATTGTTGTATAACTCGGAGAATTATTGCTTAATTCTTATGTTCGAGTTAAATGAAAGAAATTATTTTCGTTATGAATCGTTATTTATTTTAGTGTCACTCGTTTCGAGGCGAGCTTCAAACTGATCTGCAATTATTTTACAAGTTTTGTTGTTAATTTTAGGGGAAGGGGGTGGAGGCATGAGGTGATTCAAAAATCGTCATCTATTGGATATTGGAGAGGTGAAACGTGGTAGTAGGGAGTACTTTTGTCTTGAAGGATTGTGAATTGACAGTTAGTATAATTTTATGGTGAAGTGCAATATAATTGGGATAAATATTGTGATCGGTCGGTTTGGGAGATTTATGGTAGGGAATGTGGCGACGTTCGGGATTAGGATTATGGCTATAATATATAAATGTCTAGGTGTAATTACAAGTGCATTAAGGTCATAAGTTTTAGGAAAAAGTATAAATGTATGAGAAAAATTAGTTAGGTATCTAACAATATATTTGGAACAACAGAAATATTGTCCCATCATCATTGACTCGCGAGTTCTTATAAATAATAATATCCTATTAAAATAATGATAATAATTCCATTTGTTTTCAAATATCTCTTAATTTTTAAATAATTTCATAAATAATAATAAATAAATATATTTATAAAGTGTATGAAACATATTGAATTGATGGGTGATAAGGTTAAATATTTTTTTTTCGTTTTTTTCACGAAAATTTTTCAATTTTCATAAATTTACATGTAAAATTTATTGTCCAAAAAAAACATGGTACGTTTAAAAATATGAAATTGAGAAGGTGCTGAGAAAAAATATCTGGGACATTAATATGGCTGATATGAGCGACACTCAGCGGCCAATCAACAAATTAAAATCTCGGAAATTCAACTTTTCAATGTTTTCACTCTTCACATTATTGAACTGAGGTAGTAGAGCAGGAGTTTATTCAACAATACACTGTCTTTCATCAATTGTCTTTATGCAAATAAATGGAAAAACGTCTGTATAAATATATATGTGGTTCACAAATAAACGAAAAAATTTCCATTTTTTCGTTTATTTGTTGCCATTCTATGAAAGGAAATTTTTAAGGTTAATGTTCATGATGAGCATATGGTGAAATATACAAAAAACAGAAGAAAGAATAAACATTTTTAATGAATAAAAAACCTTTGTGTAAAGTATTGAGATAAAAAAATGGATCAAGTTAATTGTGTGAATTCGAAAAAGTGCATGAGAAAACAGAAAAGAGCTCAACACAGACTTGCTAGAGACATGAATATTAAATGTTGCAATGAATCCACTGAAAATTTAGTAATTTGCAATGGTGGACTGGTAACAGGTTTTGAAAGAGAGGCATTGGCAAAGATTTTAAATGAAATAACGAATGATTATTCAATTGTGATGCCAACAGGAAAATCGTATTGCTTCGTAAAATTTAACGATAAAATTTGTGCGGAAAAAGTGTACAATAAAATTCATGGACGTGATATCGACGGCCAAGTGTCACCTCTCTACCTAACATTTTGCCAATCAATACTAAATATAGAGGAAAAAAATGGGTCTAGCCACTTTCCAAATGGACTTAAATTAATCGAAGAATTTATTACATCAGAAGAAGAACTTCAACTGTTGAATGCCATCAATTGGACAGACGACAGTGAAATGTTGTCAAAGTTGAAGCATAGAAGAGTTAGACATTTTGGCTATGAATTTTGTTATGATACAAACAGAGTTGATCCAGATCATCCTATCGCTCCGATTCCCGCGGATTATAAATTTTTACAAGATTTATTCGAAATCAACGAGTATTGTGGCCAACATAAATATGATCAATTGACAATAAATCGTTATCTACCCGGACAAGGTGTTCTAAAGTTCATATGTAATAACAATAATATTGCTATGAAATTATATTATTAATGGGTTTTTTTTTTCTATTTTCCAGGCATTCCACCACACATAGATACTCACAGTGTGTTTGAAGATCCAATTTTATCACTGTCACTTGGTTCAACTTGCATCATGGATTTTCGAAAAGGCAAAACCAAAGTATCACTGGAGCTTCCGCCAAGATCTTTACTTATTATGTCAGGTGAATCGAGATATTCGTGGACCCATGGAATTTGTCCACGCCATTTTGATGTAATTAAAACAGAGAATGGTATTACTACACAGCAGCGTGGAATAAGAATATCTTTTACATTCCGCAAAGTTCGACGAGGCAATTGTAAATGTAAATTTCATGAGTACTGCGATACAATTCCAAAGGCAACTTTCAAATCAATGGAACAATTACTCACCCCCCAATTGGAAATTTCTTATGTTCATAATGTAATTGCCATTATATCTCTACAAATAGTGTTTAATTGTAGTAATAACAATATTATCTTGTCATTGACATATTTACCATTTTAATTTTTTTATTAAATTATTATTATTATTTCAAAGGTTTATGAAGAAATTTCAAGTCATTTTGATGAAACAAGACACAAACAATGGCCTAATGTCACGAAATTTTTAGAAACCATTGAACCTGGTGGAATTTTGTTGGATGTAGGGTGTGGCAATGGCAAATATATGAGTAATCAACCAGGAATATTTAAGGTAATTTATTTTTTTCCCAATTCTTTAGTTGAGACAAAACCGAAAAAATTGATAATTTCACAAAAAATTTCACATTATTATCGATATTTCAGATTGGTTGTGATCAAAGTTCAGGACTGGTACAAATTTGTAAAAAGAAATTTCTCGAAGTTTTACTATCTAACTGTCTCCAATTGCCATTCAAATCGAATTCTGTGGATGCAATAATAAGTATCGCAGTGATACATCATCTCTCTACACCCGAGAGACGACACGACGCATTTTTGGAGCTACTACGTGTACTAAGACCTGGTGGTAAATGTCTTGTCTACGTTTGGGCTAAAGAACAGCGAAGAAATTCCAAAAATTCCACTTACCTTCGTTTAAATTCGAAAAATCGCAATGACCATCACCAAAACGATATACACAACGTAAAGGATTGTCAAGAGTTATTCACAGGTTTATCGTTGCCAATACATGAAAATCGCACGAATTTTATTCATAGTGATGTTCTAGTTCCATGGAAAAGAAAAGGTGGCGGTGAATTTCTTCGTTATTATCATGTTTTTGAGGAGGGGGAATTTGGAAACATGTGCAGGAATCTTCCAGGATCTGAAGTGGAAATAATTTATTATGATCAGGGTAATTGGTGTACGATATTGCAAAAAAAATGAAAATATATATGATTCATTGATATAGTTGTCAGTTTTTTTTTTCATTTTCCGTCGTGAAAATGGTTTTTTGGTTCACTCTTAAGGGTCACTTCACATGTTTTTGGCAAAAAAAATTTTATATATATATATGTATATTTCGTTTTTGTTTTTTTTTGTTTTTTTTTGTTTTTTTTTTTTTTTTTTTTGAAAAGTTTTTTTAATCCCTAAGAGATATACAAAACAAACATTTCCTTTTCAACTATCATAACTCCCTAAAATAACACAGAAAACATTTTGTCATGAGTTGTGTTGTTTTTTGCTTTATTTACCATTCGTCGATCATTCTGTTTATTAATCGTGTAATTGGGTCTTGTTATAGATTATTTCTCATTAACAGCGGTTGTTGATTAATACTACTCATTTAGTTGTTTCCTTCTTTCTCTCATTTATATCAGTACAATGGTTTGCTTTTAACTTTTTTCATTTACTTCCCATTAATTAAATATATTTTCAAATTGCCCTTTGTTCTCTCATTTTCCGTTCGCACACTTCTACATCTGTTTTCCTCGGTAGTTTCTTTTATATTGTTGTTCACTTATAATCGAACAACTAAACGCATTTCATTAATAAGTATTTTCTTTCATTTCCATTTCAGTTTTAAAAATTATGCTCACATCTGCAAATTATGTATTAAAATATTACAATTTCACATTTATTTTACAACTATACCATTTTGTTCTTTTATTTTGCTGCTTTTTCCCAACTTCATCATTCTTCTAATTATTTGCCACAGTTTGCTCATGAATGGAAAAAAAATAGTCAAAAAAAATTGTCTTCTTCCTTTCGCAAACTGAAAAAATTCATCCAGTGTCCTTTTACTTTTTTCATTTTTAAATCTCTTTCTCATGACATTCTCTCATTCATACATTTTTACTCGCAAATACGTTTGTTAACTCAAACAACAAACAAAATAATTTGCATAAGTTTAGAATTCAATGACACAATTTATTTGCGGATGATGACGGGGCGTCGGGAGGGGCAGAAGTCGAAGAGAATAAATCATTTCACCTTTTTTTTTTTTTGAATTTTTCAAATTTTTTCCATAGCTGCTGTCGAGTCGATTGTGCACCAAGATAATTGTGCAGTAACAATTAAAAAAAGGACCAATTTTATTCCAGTAAATTCCTCAACTTCATTGCTGCACTATTATCTGACCAAAAAAGAATGCACAACGTATATTTTCATTTATTTTTATTTTTGGTTAATTAAAAATGCCATGAAACATAATGGATGAAGAAGTTTGAAGGAATGTGAATATTACACAATAGAATGACAATAATTTATTATAACACAATAATTGTACACATATCTATGTGCATAATGGACTCTTTTGGCAGCATTTAGTATTAGTTTATTCATATTCTTTTGCTTATGTAGTTTCAACAATATTGGAACATTATTCATACGTTCTTATCGTTCACATCGGTTTTTCAGTTAAATAATGACTGAAACGAAAACGAAAAATGTATTTTGTCTTCACTTTATGAAGCAAAGGATCAACAATGATGGAATATGGGGGCTCAAAATATTGATCAATCATTTTTCGACTTATTTTCTCATTTTTTTTACTCGCTTCAATGGTAATTACACTTGTACACATCACAGAAAAAAAAATCACGCGTTTACAATGAAATGAGATAGTGTGATTGCCACGCTGAGCTTTCTAACCTCACTATCCATATCAGAATTAATTATTTTTCTCTCTATGCAAGAAAAAAAAAAACGAATGTTCGTAATTACATGTCTACCACCCTCTCAAAAGAGGGGGAAAAAAAATTGACGCAAAGTCGGATCAATAATCTAGTCACTGTCGATCGACCAAAAAAATCTAATTGTGTATTTATTCCACAATATAAAAAAAAACTTGATCTAATAACTGAATAAATTTGTTCATTTTTTCTTCACTTAAAATAATTAATAAATTCCCATTTCAAGGTCTCACAGTGAAAAAAATTTGAGGAAGTAATTTCAACAGCGCGCGTCGTCACATTCATTAAATTATTTTAATTTTTAAAATTAAAAACAATATTGGAATTGATAATAAATGAATAAAAATTCATTGGAAGTAAAGAATAAAGAAAATGGAGCGGAGAAGGAGAGGATGAATAGGACGGAAAATTAATAACAGTTTGAAATGAAGAAAAAAAAACAAAACAAAAAAACAAAAAAGGAAATTCAATGACAGTGGCTAGGACAAATATATTTTTGTTTTCTTGTTGATTTTCTTATGTCGAAAGAAATGATGAGAAAAAGAGAACGATAATTGTACACCATTATCATCTTGGATTTGTTTTCACGTGTACTGATGATTCTTTTCAATCGTATTTTTCAATTATTATTTATTATTATCAATATTATTTATTATTTTTCTCTTACTATCAATTATTTTGAAATACAAATGTTCACGCAAATTAATTCATTTTACTCACAAATACACACATTCTATTTCATTCTCGTTCACAAACAATTTCTCTCGCTCTCTCACTCACGT